>JAEIIG010032800.1:0-41168 GCA_018904695.1 Drosophila parvula | reverse complement strand
TCAAAAAGAATATAGATTTATCAGAATATCAATATACATATATATGGAGCATTGCGTCTAATATAAATACAGTAACGATATATCGATATTTTCAACAATCCCTAGCCCGGATCGTAAAGAAAACGGATTCGAGATGGATACAGGATAAGGGGATCTACGCATGCACTAGGAAAATGCTAAGCAGAACAATTTTATGGTTTGGTTCTATTAAATTAATTTGGAATTTTATTGGATTGTATAGTTGGGGATAGAGAAACATACCTATATGAGTATTATACGAGTCTATGTGAAAACTACGTTGAGGCAACGGTAACGGTAACGGTGATTTATGGTGACTTGCAATAGGTTAATTTCACTTTAATTTGGTTTGCAATTTCGTTAGGCTTTTGGTTTGCTTTCGATCAACTTTTCATTCTTTTTTTTGTCAGTGTACAATGCGAATTGTTTGTTCTACTTTGCCACTTGTGGTATATATTTTGTGTATGTTTTCGTGTGGGCTTATCAAGCTTTTCATTTACAAGGGTGCTTATGTGTACATATGTATATTGCTAACTAAAAACGAATGCTTTGATGTTCAATATTAAATCTATTGAGTTTCGGATTGGTTATTCTGGTTCTTTAAACTGAGATCTTTTAAATTCAACATTTGTATCTACAAAACTGCATAGCTCTTGATTTTCTGAACAAAACGTGGAGCTAAATACTACAGAAATATATGTTTTGTGTATTTTTCTTTTTTAAATATAATGCAAGTGTATTTGTTTTTTCTATTTATAGTTGTTTTTTTTTATAGATTTCTTGTACGATTTGAGTTTGAAAGATTTTGTATTTAGTCGATTTTTAGTTCGCTTTAATTCTAGAGTTTGAGTGAGTCGAGTGAGGCTATGGATGAGCGCCTAGAGCCTAAGCCTATATTAGTGGGACAACTGACCAGTGAGGTGGTGCCAAAGAGCTTGTACCAGCCGATCACAATGTTCGACAGATTCAGATCGTCGAGCATAATCTGTGCCACGCCCATAAACACTTTCTTCTCGATGCGTCCGTAGTCGCCCCACACGGTAATCTAAGGAGAGCGAAAAAAGTTACATTTGCCAGAGTCTGGGAAAAATATTAAAAACTTACCTGTAGGATGCATCCGGTGTAGGACTGCTTGAATACCAACTGCTGCTGGTACAGTGGATCCAGAGTGCGTCGCGCTGACGAGGTCTTCATCTTGTCCACACAGCGTTTTCCCGACACCAAGTAGACTTTCACATACGGAGCGGGCAGCATTTTAGACGCGGGTTTTTGCTGCGAAAAAGAGGAGGGAAAATGTTAAAAGGGGGTTGCCAAAATAAAAATCACACTTTAGGCATGACAGAAAATATCGATAAATTGATAATGTATCAATATTTGACGCGAACGCCGATAAAAAATTCTTATTTAAAATATTAATATATTAAAATATGGTGATTAATCGACATTCTTTTATAAATCGATATTCGACATATAAATGAATATGTAACATCTGCAATATATTTGCGTTAAGTAGATATTCTTCTTTATATATTTGACTGTTCCGTAGAAGTACCTAAACTTAATTTAAACCATCACTTTAAGAAATAAATAAGTGTATCAAGTGTTTTGAATATTATTATATTGTTCTGATTATAAACATTAAAAATACAAATAAATTAATAAACATTGTTTGATATATGTCTGTCGATAATACCGATAATTTTAATTTAAATGCTACATTGTTTGATATTATACATTTTGTAATAAACTTTACTATATTTTCGATATGTTATTGGTTTACATATATATTTTCTTTATATCATATTTTACTTTTCCTGTCGATATATTTATAAACATACTTATAATCGGTTAAAAGGGGTAAATAAAGTAAATTAAATTTTATTCGTAAGTTCGATATTTAAGTTCGATATTAAGTTTCGATATTTTATCGATAGCGATACATATTTTTAATACGTTCAATATATTTTTTTGATCGATTTGGCATATCATACTTTTCATCTCGATATACAAATATCCGTACGACAATTGCTAGTGTACTTTACCTGTAACCCTCTAGCTCGAATGACCTCCACCTCCAGAAAGCCCTTCTGGTGGCACAGCGACAGCTGGATG
This sequence comes from Drosophila parvula, assembly GCA_018904695.1. Classification (NCBI taxonomy): domain Eukaryota; kingdom Metazoa; phylum Arthropoda; class Insecta; order Diptera; family Drosophilidae; genus Drosophila; species Drosophila parvula. The sequence continues at coordinate 39,038 of JAEIIG010032800.1, read as the reverse complement.
TCGCCCAGCGATGGAGCTCCCAGCACCTGGCGGCCCACGAGCTGGCCGGGACCTAGCCCATCCACGAACTCATTGAGGGCACCATCATTGCGTAACGAGGGGGAGAATCTACATTTTGGTTGGGGGGGGTGGGTTTTAGACGTGGGGGTACATTAAAAAAATCACTTTAGTACAGCTTCATTGGCAGAGTTTCTTGTATCATCTCTCATCTAGATATTGTTTAAATTAGATAACATAATTTACACAAAGAAAGGTTTTTGTATTTTTTTTTTTATAAAGATATAACTCTTTATACACAGGGAGTTGTAGAAAGACAGTAAATGTTGTTTAGTTTCAGTTGGTGGTTGCGACTGCAACAGCTGTGGTCTGAAATGGTTCAGTGTGTTTTTTTTTGGTGAAAGACGGAGTATTTGGAGGTGATAGTGATACGGGTGACAGTGATAGTGGCGGTGGTGCGGAGGAGATAGAGACAAGTGGAGTCACAGTTCGATGGTGGCATGCAAGTGTCATTTCGTTCCGAGGGGGCAAAGGTGCAGTAAAAGTAGGTCTATTATATAGTTTACGTTATTCAGCTTCTAGTAGAATCCTTAGAATCATAGAGGTAGAAGGAGCGGGTTCTGAGTGATCCTTTTTAAGATTTACTTCTTTTTTTTATAATACTAGGCACTGTTAGTGCTCGCTTAATCTAGACCCTTTATTTACACACACATCGAGAGGTGAGAATAACTTTCTTATATACATATACATATACATATACATATATACATATATATATATATATATACTATATATAGATATTGCTGAAAATCATAGGTGTAAAATAAGGCTTAAAAAATTACAATTTGTACACATTACATGACAGAAAAATACACAAACAAGTCGAAGAATCAAACGGAACTGAAGGAAAGGATGGAAAAGTTTAAAAACACTTAGAGAAAAAATGTACGCAAATGCAGGCTCGCTTTCAACGGTTTCAAGGCGCACGCACACAGACAACGATTAAAGAGAAATAGAGAGAGAGAGAGAGTTGCAGGGTGAAATGGTCGGAAAGAGTTATAGATGGGATCGCCACACAGATTACCATATACAAAAGCCAATGGAAATATAGTTCAGGTTTAGTTGGACAGTCGGAGAGTGAGAGAAGAGAGAGAGAGTCAGAGAGACAGAGGCAGAGACAGAGACAGTGACAGAGGCAGGCAGAGATTTAGTTTATCAGCCGGAAAAAGGTATGGTATATTCGTAAGGTTGCTATGGCCGTGTGCCATGCGGGTGCGATCGGGAGACTTACGATGAGCCTTCGGAGCTAGAGATCGAGTGAATGCTGCCGGCACTATAACGCGTAACCGGAGGCACCAGCGGCACCTCCACCGACCGCTGGATGCTGCCCGCCGAGCCGCGCGACTGTCGCTGGTGGTATGGATGTGGTGGTGGTAGTGTGATATGGTGGTGACCAGCGGAGCTGGTCGAGCTGCCCGAGAACTGTGCCTGGTATTGCTCTTGTTCTGCCGGAGACAACAATACATATTTATACAGATGTGTGTGGGTGTGTGTGAGGGCGTATATACAGAGGGTTAAGGATTGATCTGAACATTATCTAAGATACTCCAGAGATCGCTAAGCCTTAATCCATAATTGCAAAGGTGTCTAAAAGTGCGATACTGGGTTTCTCTTTATACAAACTGTAGCCTACTTATAGACTCGTAAATATTGGCTTAGAAATCTCTAGAGATGCTAGGCTTAATGTCTAGGGTCCAGTTTCTTAGCGAAGAATTTAAATGTTGGCTTTTGTCAAGTTTTTAGATAGAGTATTAAGAAAGTGAACCCTAAAGACCAGACGATTTGGCTTGGGCTTTTCTTGATAACTCAAATAACTCAAAATCGACGATGTTGGGTGAGATGAGATTACAATGCTGAATTCTCGACGCTGGGCTCTTGGAAAACGCAAAACCTCAATTAGCGAATACCAATCTGGGGATCCCCGAAGGAGCGACAAGATAGTGTAGAGTCGTAAACGGAAATATATAATATATCTGAATACAAAACTGAGGGGGAAATCAAGCGAGTAAACGAGAACTGAATAACCATAAGAGAACATAGATCATAGAGTACACACTATATGTATATATATAATAATATTTATATATCAGCGAACAAATTATCAAAACTAGTGGCTTAACTGAAAACTATTATTGCAATATTTGGAAGCTATTCACTAGAAACTCAACCCGTTTGGTTGTGTGTCAAGGTTCTAGTATTCAAAAAGAGTGTTACATCGATGCTTTGGCGGTGATATTTACTGCACTCCCTTCCGCCATATAGTGTGCAATGCGAATTTTGTAGTTGTTGGCCAATTTTCAGATGAGTCTGGTTGATTGGTTGGTTGTTGTTAATGCAGCTGTTTTTTGTTGCTACTTGTTGTTGGTTTGGTAGTTATTGTTGTTGTTGTGATCTATGTGTGTTGATTGTTGTAGTTGGAGTAGTTATTGTAATTGTTGCTGTTGAATGTCTGCTGACTTTCTGTGACAGAGCTCCCTGTGTATATACTTAGGTATCCGAATCAATTGCGCAAAACATAATCGAACTGAAGGAGAATCTCGCGGGAGGCAGATGATAAACATTAGTTCGCTGAGGGACAATCTCCCGGATCGTTCGTGGTATATTATATATGGACTCTGTATTTGGTTGGTGTATAAAGATATATATAGATATTTTTTTTGTTTGTTTTTAAACTGCTCGACCGGGTGTGTTGATAGCTCCTGGATTACGCATAGCTCTTACCGCTTACCGCCACAAAACCATGGCTGAAGCCGGATCTCAAGCTTTAACATTAGATCAAGCTATATGGCTAAGGTATTAGTATTAACAAGAGGCTGCAATATAGATTGGTAGTTGCTGGTATGTCGAGTACGGGTGGTTACGAGTACGAGTATATTAAAGTATAGGCTGGCTTAACTCAATGCATGCAAATCGAAATCGAACTGAACAGAACGCTAGGAATAAATGTTGTGTGGGTATTACAAATGGCATTAGCAATCGTACGGATACGGGGAGTTTGGTTAGTAATAGTAAGTAGTAATGCGGCTACGAAAGTAAAATGCAATTGGGTGGGATGTTGCACAGCCGAAAGCTTTCCCCAGTGCCCGGCAGTTTTCTTGGAAAACTGCGGATGAGCAAAGCTTTCGGAGTGCCCCGCTTCGTTTCGGGGAAGCCCCTGCCTGGGGGCATTCCCCTAATAAGCCTAAAAATACGTATCGACTTTGGATTGTTTGTTGGTTTGGTTGGGTTTTTTCTGGATCTGTTTGGTTTGCTGCGCCTGCGTTTTCAAGGTGGTCGAAAATAATAAATCATATAAACGAGGAAGGCGGATGGTTCGAATGCGGATACGGATACGGATACGGTTACGGTTGCTGTAAGAGATTGTCATGCCTGCGAAGAGAGAGAGAGAGCTTTGGCTGAAGCTTTGGCAAAGAAGCGCGCGCGAAAGTCAGAGAGAAAGGACATGGGTGAGAAGCTCTTACATCTAGGGAAAGTGGTATACAATATCCTGTGTGCTGAGTGGGACTTGTTTTCGGGATGGGGTTACTGTTACCGATACTGTTAGTGATGGCTTCCTACTGTTACGGTTTCGGTTACGGTTCTGGGCCGACTAATGTTTATCATCTCAATCGACAGCGACAGCCTGGCTGACGCTTTTCTTCACTCACTTTTTTTGATATTAATTTTTTTCGAATTTAACTCCTCCAAAAAGGCAACTCAAAACTCAAAAAGAAACTCACAAAAACGATAATCAACTGAAAAGAACTGATAGCATAGCATAGAGAGCAGAGTAGAGTAGTAAGTAGAGTAGAGTATAGAGTAGAGTAGAGAGAGAAGATAGTTTTAGAGTAGAGAAAGTTGGACTTGTGCGCACCTTTCCCCGCCGGCGCCATCGCCGAAAAACTGCTCGATGGCGTCCGCCTCCGAGGACGAGCCGCGTGACAGGCCGCCGCCACTGGCGGCGCCACTGGCACCACCGGCCCCGCTTAGCCCGCCGCCAACGCCAATACCGCCAATACCGCCGCCGGCGCCGCCGCTGCGCAGCTCGCGCGTGATATCGCCGGGCAGCACTTCTTCGCTGCGGTGCACCGTGAACGAGTTCTTACCCTTCTTTCCAAAGCCCATACGTCTTTTACGACCTTCGAGTATGGCATTTTACACAAAGTTTTAGTTTTCTTAGTTTAGTCTATATATTTGGTTAGTTGGTTTAACTTGGCTATGGTTATGGTTACGATAATTGTTAAGAGTATGCTTATGGGGTTAGTAATCGGTAGGGCAACGCAAAATCGAATGGCAAAGCAATGGAGGAAGAACACAAGACGAGATGAATTCGCTCCTTCCGGCCGCCTCCAATCGGATGAGCCGGGGTGAGCCTACGATGCTAATAACTGATGTCTCAACTGATTGACTGATTGACTGGCTGACGACTAATCAACACAAGGCAACGGAACGAGAACGGTAAACAAGCGCAAACAGAGAACGGAACTAAACGCCTACCTGTGGCCGACAGTTGCGAGGTGGAGTTGGACTTCTTGCCCATGCCGCTGCCTCCCTTAGGCGATCGCTCCTGGTCCAAGGCTCCGCCCTTTTTCCGGTCCGTCGCGGTGTCTGAGAGGCTGCCATCTGTTCCGGGAGATTTATCGCAAATTGTTGTAAATATTTTAATTTTTATTTCATTAAATAAATAACGGATGGCATTTTAGGATAATAACAACATGGCTAATACAAAAGTAACATGTTTTCAAATTGCAAAATCTAATACAATTCTTGATAAGAAGCTTTATTAGATTTACATCTTAAGTTACTTTATAGACAGATAGCGCTTTTTGATTTCTGTTTTTTTCTGGAAGTATGGCTGTAGAAAACATGGACTCCAATTTTATTCCAATATACCAATACAGTAAAGATTAAAGTAAAATCGAAATGACTTGAGTTCTAATAGTATTCCACTGCTCTAATAATATTTGGAAACTTAAATTTACTATCATACTTAAGGTGATTATCGGGAGTAAATTCGGAAAGGTTCAAAATTCCCATTTTTATAAAAATAAAATTGAAAAACCAATCTGTATACCAATGTATTCCAATACTCCAATTAATATTTACTAACTTTAATATACTTTCAAACCTACACTGAACAATAAAAAAACCGGAAAATTGTAGTATTATTTAAATATTATTCCTATTTTAAAATAATATTTCCACACCTGCATATACCTTTGCGCATACAGTGAAGACTAAAATAAATTCCAAATGGGTCTAAACTCCAGTAATATTCCAATACTCCAATAATGTTTGCAAACTTAAATATATTGCCCTGCTCTTCATTCAAAAGATGAAGGAGGAAACTGAGATTTGTAGGCTACCCCGGCTACTCACCGACTTTCTCTTCGCCCTCGGCACCACCTCCGTCCGTTGACTTGGCACCGCCCGTCTCGTCCCCGCCGTTCTTGTCCTTGTCGTACTCGCTGAAGTCGTCGTCCAGCATGGCGTCGATGGCATCCCAATCGATGACGTCCAACGGAGCATCCGGGTCCGCATCCGCGTCAGCATTTGCATTCGTTGTTGTTGCGTTTGGTTCGTTCGTGTTATTTGTTGTTGTTGTTGTTGTTGGATTTGTGGCAGTTTTTGTAGCATTTGTTGTTTCGGTTGTGGCAATTGTCGTTGTCGCCGCATTCGTTGCATTCGACGATGTTGTTGTTGTTGTTAATGTTGTTGTTGTATTTGTGATAAGATTTGTGCATGTATTTAGTGGGGGTTGTTGTGGTTGTTGTGTGGCGTCAAGCGTCAAGTTGTTAACGTCATTGTTGTTGGTGTTCATGTTTTGTTGGTGTGGTGTTGGTGTATTTGTTGTTGTATTTGTTGATGATGGGACACGTTTGTTATTGTTGTTGATTTGGTTGGGTGATCCATGATGTTGTTGTTGTTGTAGTTGTTGTTGTTGTGGAGGTGGTTGTTGTTGGGGATTTGCAAAAGAGGAAGAAGAAGCATTATTAGCATTAGTACCACCGACGACAAGATGCCCAGCAGCGGCAGCAGATGTGGCACCACCGCTCCCACTACTAGATTTCGTCAGCTGCTCCGATGCCATCATCGATCCGCTGTTGGCGGCGGTGCCTTCTTTCCCTTTTTGCCTAGCTGATTGTTGTAGTTGTTGTTGTTGTTGTTGTTGTTGGTTGTGACTTTGGCTAACACTAACACTACTCGCTTGGCTATTGTTATGGTTGGTGTAGTGGTTGCTATTGTGTGTACTGGTCGTGTTGTGTGCTCCACCGCTACCCATTCCGTTGCCGTGCTCCGCTCCCGCCGTTCCCGCTTCCAATCCTGCTGATCCGCCCTCCATGGGCGAGAAGTTGTGCGCATTCTGGGCACTGGGCGGATGTGGCAAGTTCCGGCGACGCTTCATGTACGGCGCCGCCGGTCCGTACAATTTCTGCTGGCTGGTGCGCTGCAAGTCCAGCGACATGTGGTGTCTGGCATCCGCGAGTCCGCGCTGACGGTGCGCCCCTCGGAAGAGGGACGGCGCCACCCCGCGTCTCGTCCAGCCGACATCCGAGTCATACATTATGGTCACAATCTTGTCGTCCGTTACCAAGAAGTGCGAGTGGCTGAGTGGATGATTGGCGTCCACATTGGCGCCCATGTACGACTGGCGGATATTCGTTTCCGATCCGTAGCGACGCGACATCGCCGACGTGGGCGAGTGCGCGTAGGAGCTGGGATGCGGATAGGGGTAGTCCGCGGACGAGGGCATCACCTCGTCCTCGTAGCGAATGCGGCGGCGACCCCAGCTCTTTGTGTGCAGATCGTCGTAGTCGAGGGATCGCGACTGACCCTCGTGAAAGAGCCGCCGTCGCTCCAGCTTTGGCTTCTTCAGTATCGAAGTGGGTTGCGCCTTGGCCTCTGAGATGGGAACGGCGGCCACCAAAGCATCTTCGCTCAGTTGCCGGGACAGTCGCAGCACCGACTGTGTGGGGGGCGGCGGTGGCGTCGCCATTTGTCCCCTGGCCCTCCGATGGGCAGTCGGCGTAGGCGTGTGCACATGGTAGGTTGGCACCACGCCCAGATTCATCTGTGGTCCCGTCAGCCCACCCAAGAAGTGCTGGTCCACGCACTCGCCGCACATGGCGGGATCCGACGTGGGCGGCTCACCGCCGGCGCCGATGTAGGGATAGCCCATGGGCTGGTGCTGGGGGTGGGGATGCGAGTCCGCCAGACAGCAGGGATCGGGGCAGGCGCCAATCGCCAGGCCTGCGGTGGCCAGGTGCAGGGTGTGGTGCGTGGATAGCACCACCGGCTGACTCCCGTTCTGGCAGTGGCTGCAGCTCTTGTCCAGGTGGTCGCGCACATAGCCTACCAACGAGCTGGGCGAGGCTGTTACACCAGAGGCGACATGGTCGTGGGCATGGGCGTGGACGCCCGAAGGCGAGGAGCTGCGGAAGAGATTCGTGATGGGCGTGGTAATGCGCTTGAATTGCTCAAAGCTCGGCAGCAGCGGCAGCGGATAGGCGGCGGTGGCTTGTACGTTCGGTTTCTGTCCGTTGGGCCGTCGTGGTGGAAAGAGGTCGATGTCGATGGCGAATGGCGGTTGTGGTGGCAAATGGGGCGAGTAGTAGGCGGAGTGTGGATGCAGATGCGCATGGGGATCGAGTGGATCGAGCTGCGCCAGAGTCTCCTCGGCCACGGTGCCGGGTTCCACGAAGAACTGCTCCACCAGCTGGCCGCTGTTGGCGTCGGTCACCAGCACCTGATGCGGGCCCATTCCGCCCATTCCAATGCCGCCGGCGGAGATGGGTGGCGAGTCTGCCGCCGCTAGCGCGGCCAATTGCTGCAGTTGTTCCAGTTGCTCCAGCAACACCATCTGCTGGGCACCACCGGACGGCAGATAGTCACAGTCATCCACCTCGATGGTGTTGGCCCTGCCGGGCTCTGAATGGTGCAGGCGCAGTCCGGTGATCGGTTCACCTGCGGCGCCGCTGAGGAAGCTATTGCGAACGCCAAAGAGATTGCGCCAGTTGCGGGGGAAGCTATCGGTTATTGCGGCAACGGTAACGGGTGGTAACGGTGGTGTGGCAACAGTGGTGGGTGGTTCGTGGTTCGTGGTTCGAGCACATTTTGGTTTCGAGGCATGCAGTGTTGGGAAATGGTTTAAAACGCAACCAAACCATTACCAGTGAGACAGCGCTCGGCGTGTGGTGGATTTTAGAGTGTGAGTGGCAGAGGGTGGGGTTCGATGGCAGGGTGGTGAGTTGTTGTTGAACAATCGGCGGGAGAGACATACGAGGGGGAGAACGAACAGCGTCCGAGGTCAGCGTTCGGTTCGAGGTGAGTAGTGGTCACCAATGCGAGTCGAGTGTGAGTGTGTGTGTGTGGGTGGAGTGTTTTGTGGTGTATTGCGACATGTTGTTAAATGTTGTTGAGTTTTGTGGTGAAGCGTGTGGTGAGCACAGCACGCGAGAGAAGCATTCAAACACAAACACAAAGAGAGTTCACGCGGCGAGTTGTTTGAGTTGTTGATTGTTGTTGAGGTTTTCATATAGATTTTAGTTTTTGTCGGTGGTTGGTTTGGCAAACGCAAAAAGTAAATGCAGAAAAGAAACTTTATGTTTTCGCTGTCGTTTTTCGCTGGTTTCAGTGTGCGAGTCTAGGTTTGTTGTGTCTGGCGTGTGGGTGTATGTGTGTAACAGACAGAGTGTGTGGGGCGGTAAGCGCGCCGATACTGATTCAGATTCAGTTTCAAATTCTTATCAAATTTCATTACCGAGACATGGGGCATTGTTGGGATTTAGGGGACCCTTATTTAGGGAAATTTCGGATTTTGTTCGTAGCTACTACACGGAAAGTAAGTGTGGCGAGAGCGGAATTTCAGCATAATTTTGGCAGCGTAGCTTGGCTTGCTTAGGCTTTGATTGGCCCCTCCTCTTCCCTCCTGGCCGCTCCAGAGGGCTCTCCACGGCCACATCAGCTACTTACCTGAGTCCGCGCGATGTGCGCGGCCGCTCCGACTGTGTGGAGAAGGCGCTGGAGGTCACACTGACCACCGACTCCATATCCGAGTCGCCGAACTCGCCCATGAAATCCTTGTCCGGCGACAGTGAGTGTCGCGGTCGCATGCGTGCGTCCATCGAGTGCAGGTCGCTGTCAGAGAGTCCGGTGTAGTGTCGCTCCCAACCGCCCATGCCGGTGCTGCGATAGGTGGCCTGATGGTGTGGCTGCCGTGTGCGATGTCGCCCAAAGCGACCTCCGGAGGCCAGACGCTCGTCGAAGTCCTGTCCGAGGCGGTCCCGCAGCATGGCGCTGCGCGAGGTTTGCGGCACCTGTTGGTGTTGGTTGAAGAAAGGGAATTAGGCAATTTTTCGGATGTCATTTGTGGATATCTCAACGGATATTTCGAGTGTGCGTAATTGCGCGATTGTATGTATCTTTTTGCAAGCCTTGCATGGTGAGTCTTAATGTTTATATTCTGTTCTAAAGGGCCTAACTATTATAGCTGGCTTACTATTTTGAACTGGAAATCATAAGGTGATTGCATGAGTGCGCATCAATAAATAAGTTGTTATTCAGCCATAATTAAAAGTAATCGAAAACCCCTTTTGAAAATTGCTTCGCGGTTTCAGAATCTCCTGCTGAGCTTACTCCCATACTCTGTGATCCATTTCCGTTACCTGTGGCAGTTGCCTCTTTTTGGGCGAACCCGTGGGCGTGGCTGTGGCCGAGCGCGACTGGAATCTCTGCTGCTGCGAGGCTGCCGACGCCGCCGAGCTGGCACCACCCGGACCCTGGTAGGCCGATGGAACTGGAAGCACTGGATAGTCTATGTAGCGGTCGTCTGGCGGCGAAAGGGAGCCCCGTCGGGGACTGGTGCTCCTGTAACCGTAGCCCGAACCGCCGGCGGGAATGCCGCCCACTCCTCCGCCGCTGCTGCTGGTATGGTAACCGTCGCTGGGTGCCGCCGAGTGGCTGCGCTGGCTGAGGCTCATGCCACCAGGGCCGATGGCCGAGCCGACACCATTACCACCTCCGCGACGATAATAGCCGGTGGCAGAGGCCTGTGTGGGTGCAGAGTTTGGGGTGGCATGGAAAGTAGAGTGTGGTTTAGTGGTGCGCCCTTAACGACCAGGACCAGGGGTTCCGACGATCCCTCGGATCGGATCTTACAGACTAGGCATGTGAGTGGCAAATGGTGAGGCATAACAGTGTGCTGGGTCATGTACTTATGTGTGTCTGGGTGTGTTTTGTGTATCGATTAACTGTACTGCAACTTCTACTGGAACATTGATACGAGTAAGTTCATAGATATGGTAATACGTAGGTAGAGAGCAAGAGATAGAGAGCCATAAAAATTGGATACGAGTACATTTTCCGAAAACGAAATCAATTAAAATACATGGAGAGCCGCAGGCGGCTCTTGAGATTATTAGTGGGTTAATCGGTTAGTTAGGTTAAGTAAAAGATTAGCATAAAGTCTGAATTGAAAGTGCAGAAAGTTTGGCAGTGAGTTTGGTCTAACTAGGCTAGGCTATAATTGTGGGGCTAATAATGGTCGCGCGATGTTTGGACTGAGGCAATGATGTGGCCTCTGGACTGCAACTGTTTCGAATCTACTAGATGTTGGGTAAAGGGACTCTTAGGCTCCCTAAAGGGAGTTGAAAAACTTGTAAGCTATGAGTAATAAATAATTCAGATATACAAAGATGATCCATGGATATGTCCCGCAATACATTACGATGAAGTCCGAGAAGACTGATATTCAGGAGATTCTCTATTTAATGAAGCATTGCTATGGAATGTATGCTGCTCCCGGAAGTGCTCCTCAATTATTTCCCCAATCTTAAGTGTTTCCGGTGTCTGTACTGTACTGTTCTGTTTGTATCGCATTCTTTTTTTTGGCCATTTTATTGGTTGGTGGTTCGTTAATTTAGCTTGGGTGCAAACCTGATTGTGGTAACTTTGTCCAATGCCAGATACAGTGCGGTAGTCGCGGGCCACCATCCCGGCCACCCGTTTGCGGCCCTGGGGCGACATGTCACGTCGGGACCGACGCTCGTTTAGATCGAGCTGGATCGTCGTGTTCGGGTTGGGATTGGAAGGGAACGGTGGGACATAGTACATGGGTTGGAGAATGTTTCGGTGAGAGGCAAAGATCGAGAGAAAAGAAGGAGTAGACAATAGAGAAATTTACATATGATCAATATGAATGGAGAGAGAGAGAGAGAGAGTCTGGAGGACAGTGTGATCGGGGTGTGGCAATGTGCGGGCTATCGGATATTGCGCTGTTTACTGCCCCCTACATTGTGTTTGTGTGGCATCTGTATCTCGGGGTTCTCTGCTGGTGTTCGTATCTCGGGGTCTGTGTTCGGTTAACTCAACGCACATCAAGTATACGCAACGCTACACACTTAAAGCTACGAGGTGAAGCCACAGGGAAAGCATGGGGATGGGCAATACAATGCTCGGGTGCCAGGTGAAATTGGTGGCTCAGAGGATGCTTGGTTGATGGGCAAAAGCGGTTTCTCTACAAGGGCATGCAAAGCGGCTTAAAGGTGCTCGATCGTGAAGCTTATGACAGAGAGATAGTTTTAGATACGAGGGAGAGAGATTTCCTTGGGCAGTATGTGTTCTCATGTTTAAGTTTACACGGATTCTTAGCTTAAAACATTCGGCTTATTCGACTTAGACTAGAGTAACTTCCATCTTAAATGCAATAGTAATAGTTATCGTTAGCTGAAAAGACGCGGCCAAGCCTCGCTTGGATTTATTCGGGGTTTTAGTACAGTTTTAGATAGTTAGTAGAGCAACAGTTTAGTTTAGATTTCGAAGAGTTAGAGAGAGAGTAGAGTATATCAAGAGAGAGAGAGAGAGAGAAAAATTTAACACACGCACAACCAAACAACGACACCAATTAGTTGAATAAAAGTTTCAAACGAACTTAAAAAACATCATGAAAATAAAATACTTTGTACAATTGCTGCTGGGAGGTGTCATGTCATGTTTTGGCCCTCTGATTCCGTCCCTGACCATGAACCAGTTGGTGTTAATAGTGTAGATGTTCATATGTGTATGTGTATCTGTATCTGTATCTGTGGCTGTGTCGGTGTCGGTGCCTATGGCATGCGAACCGAGAACTATGAACTGTTAACTGACAGGAACAGGAACTGGAACCGCAACGGAGTCCGAGTCCTTTGACGGAGCATGTGGCAGGGCTTTGTGTTGGCCCTTTGTATTCATTTTGTTCGCATTCGCAGTGCTGATGATGGCCAACGAGTTTTCTGGCTGATGCTGATGTTGATGCTGTGCCTGATGCTGCGCTTGGCATGTGATATGTGAGTTACAGTTTGAAATAAGCACGCACACACATACAGAGAGAGAGAGATAACAAACTAAAAGAGCCCAAGCATCACACAATTCAAGCCCCCTTCGACACCACCAACCATATCTATTTACTCTTGCTGGGTTCTATCTAAACTATAATAGAATATATCGAGAAAAATAACGTGCTCAATATATCATCATATCATTAATTTATCGAAAACATCGTAAACTTTGATTTATATCGAAAATATTGATATTATCGATATATAATTTAATTTTTTTGACTTATATATATTCTTATAATGTTCCGATATATCAAACCAACTATCGATTTATCCCACATACATCGCAATGCTAAATAATCGATATATCGACCTGAGCGTCAGATATAAATACAATCGATTTATCGAAAATTTCATACTTCACTAACTGTAGCTTTTTTTTTTAATTTCCACTAAGCATCAAAGGAAGCTATTTTAAATTGAAAGACGAAAACAGTTAACGAGTAGGTATTGATTTCACCAACTTATTTTTCTTTTAAAAATAATTAGTAACAAAAATGATTATTATTATTTTCTTTCTTCCTAAGTTTGGCTTTAAAATATTCGTTTTAACTTGATCTTAATTTTTCTTACATCAAGAAACCATGAATATAATTAGGGGACTCGCGATCTATATCAGTGGTAAAATACAAAAAGAAGTTAGTGGTAGAATCGTGTGATAGATATGAGAAAAAATATCTAACATCCTTTCTAATATTGCATAAAATATCTACATATAAAGATTATCTAACGATTACTGGTGCGTTGTTTACACTCTGAGAAACTAGTTATTTTTCTAGTCAGGGCTTCACGGATCCTTTCTGAAGATTTTTTAATCTTGATTCTAGTCAAAAGAGCTACATGAAGGTTTCCCAATCTTCTTTCCATAAGATCATGGAGAATATATATTCAATATTTTCGTGATAATGCTCCCCCCAGCAAGAGTATATAGAAAATGCTAATGTTTTTTCCTTTATAGTATAAAAGCAGCGTCGAATGCCTTCGGGCTTCTGCACAAGTGTGTGTGTGTGGGCTTTTTTTTTCAACGACAGCGGAAATGTTCTCGCATGAATCTGTGTGAGAAGGGCTGAGAGCCACTGGAAGTGGCAAGCTGCGATTGAGGACTTGTATGTAAGTATGTGGGATGTGTGTGAGTGTGAGTATGTCTGGTGTCCCCACTCTTGTTGCTGTCAGTTGTTGTTTTTTGCTGTTGTTGTTGTTGTTGTTGTTGTGGTTCTTCCTCCTCTTTTCTTCGAGTGTATTATATATGTATGTACATATGAAATAATAAATTTAATTCAATTCTTTTTCTTGTCCTTTCTTTCTTTCTTGTTTTTTTTCGCTTTTTGCTGCTCCCCCTGTGTGTGTCTCTCAGTGTAAATGTTGTTGTACTGCTTTGTTGTAGCTGTTAGAGCTGTTGTTCTTGTGGTTGTTGTTGTTGTTGTTGTTGCTGTTACCTCTAGCAGGGGCGGCGGGCTGGCAGAACTGCCCATCGACGAGATGCTGGCCCCGGGCGTCATTCCATCGATGTCGCAGTCGGACGTCGTGTCCGAGTCGCTCAGACGCGACATGGTGCTCGGCGGTGATAAATGATCTGTCGGTGTCAGTATCAGGCCGTCCACATCGCTGCCCTCGTCACGTAACTGTTTTCGTTGTTGTCATAAATTTTTGGCGTCGCAATGTTGTTGTTGTTGTTGATTGTATGGGTAACGCACGTGTTTTTTGTTGTTGTTGTTGTTGGTAATGGTGGGTGGGAGGGTTGGTTTTTTTTTGTTGATGGTGATGTGTTATTGTTGTTGGCGGGTGCACGACAAAAACCAACGAAAAATAAAAGGGAAACAGATAATGACAATGCCGAGTTAATAATTTTGTTCAAATCGGGCAGCGGCTGCAGGTTGGGTGGAGGGTTTGGTTAGAGGACATTACCAGGTCAGTTCCGGCCTTCACTTTCACACACTTCACACAAAGATTTATATCTAACAAGGCCACACACACGGTTGGCCTTCAAACTATGTTTTTAAATAAATTCAAACTAGTTGTAAAAGTGAAAACCCGAACCTTCCACATTGAGCTTAGCATGGGACTAAAAACGAAAAGTATACATAATTAAAGAATACAATTTTCCATTTGTCTTTAGCCAGTTTTGTGTTAAGTTTTTCGCTCGCCAAAACTTCATTCGTGGCACCGTGAACCGAAACTCTGTTGGGTTTCCCTCTGGGTTTTCTTTTAAGCGTTTACCAACACCTATTTTTGACAGCCAGAAAACGGAAACGAACGAACGCAAAATGGAAACCAAAGGAACGAACTGAAAGAGCCCGGCCCACACATACGAGATAGGAGGTATCCTGGTGGGGCTGCAGCTGGTACCATTCGGCCTCGTCGTCCAGGATGTGGTGTGCCAGATCTATGACCACCTCGCCGATAAAGTCGTTGGCCCCATAGCGCACATAATCCCACAGCGTTACCTGGGATAGCGGGGTTTACTAGATTGATCGGATAGTAAACGCGTTGCAGTTATAACGTCTCACCTCGAGCAGACGACCGTTGAGATCGCAGCGCCTCAGGCCCGAATAGAGGAAGGTCTGACCCCATCGGGGTTCGCAGGTGGTGCCCACCGTCTTCGTTCGCCGCTTTGACTTGTGGCTCCGGTCGGGCAGAAGGAACACCTACAAAATAATCATCACCATTTGGTTAGTATCGCTTTCAAATTCCATTTATTACAAATTCGTTTCGAAAAACATTGTTTCAAGCTACTACAGCAAAGACAATATAATGAATAAGATGCGTAACGTGGCTGGTTCTAGAGCAGTGGTGGCCACACGCTTACCGGCGAGCCTTTACCGACCGGGCAGATACACTTGCTGAACCGAGTTGTGCAGGGGTTCTACAGCTTCGATTTTGTAACAAATTTATAGAAGAGGAACCAGCCAACAATTTTTAAAAATCTTATGGCATTCCGCATCTTATTCAATATATTGTCTTTTACAGTAGTGTGAACTAAATAAATATGGATAACGGGATTGGTACCTCCATCATCTTAATTTCTTAATATAAAGACATCATAAGTTAAATAATCTTCTCGTTTAACTTACTTTTGCATAGGGATTGCGGCCAGCTCCGCTTTGGCGCAGGGAGAGTCCGGTGGCACAGACCAAGGTCACGATCAGCTGCAGCGTGTTCTGGTCGTAGCCAAGCTTCAGCTGCAGCCGCCCCTCGATTGGAATCGGCTGTGTGGTTGTACCGGAGCCACTGCCCATGCCCACGCCCACCCCGTGGCCATGGAGGTGAGCGGCTGGCGATCCCTGATGCTGTAGCGGATGCTGGTGCGGATGGCAATGGTGGTGATGGTGGCCCGCCGTCGTGGCGCCGTGCAGACCGCCCGAGGCGGAGCCGGAGGCGTGGACGGATCCGTGGGCGGAGTTGGAGGCGTGGGCGCTGCTGGTGCTGCTGCCGCTGCCACTACCGCTGCTGCTGTGGCTGTGGCTGCTGTGACTTGGTCCCAGGCGCTGCGTAGGCCCGACGCCGCCACGTTGCCGGAGTCCGCCGCCCGCTCCCGATGCCGATCCGGTATGGATGTCCGGTGAGCCGGGCGAGGTGATCAGCACGCTCGGCTTGTCGCGGTGGATTTCGATGGCCTCGACCGCGGGTGCTGTTAGGGAAGGGTTTTGAGTTGGTTAATATAACAGGAGAGTGCAAGTGACAGGGAGTAGCAGATAGGTCGGGTTAGTGTGTTGGTGGTGTAATCATTATCGTTGATGATACTGCTTTCATTAAAAAAAAACCCACAATTTTATCCTTAGCCGTAAGTAGTTCTGATCATTCAAATAATGGTATTCGCTTTCATGCAATATTTATTACGAAAAGTTCTTAAAAATTTTAATAAATTCATTTTAAGGACGTTAACAATTTAATTTATTACAAAGACTTTGATTCGATACACACGTTACTAAGTTGCAACCTTGTTTTTCTAAAGGGAGTCTGTGGTTTCACCTATGGCTTATCTAAGAAGGCTTTCCTTCAATACAGTTTTATTTGTCCTGTTACCTTTCCTGATTTTCGAGGATTGAGCGAGCTTTTGAGTTAGAATTAACAAAAACGTGTAAAGAATTTAATGAGATTGAATGGAACCTTCTTTGATGACATAATGTTGATATATGTAATTGATTAAAACTGACTCTAAAAAGCCAGATCAGCAAGTATTACCAGAATACTGCTATGACCCTAAACATGTCCCTATTATAAATTCAGTAAAGATTGCCTTTATATATACTATAAGCCTGCAATCTTTGATAAACCGAATTAATCCCTATTAGTGACATTCAGTTACACACACTCGCAAACACACAACCAGGCACAAGGAGCACAAACATGTATGTATGTCTATTTGGTACCTTTGCGCTGGAGATATCGTCCGCCGCTGCTGACCACCGCACTTCCGGCCATGCTGCTAGCCAGCCCGCTGTGCGGGAAGTTGGCCGAGGAGCGGCGCGGTTGGGCACTGCTGGCGGACCCACCGGAAGCGGAACAGGCGCTGCTGGGACTGACGTTGCTGCTGCTGCCGCCGCTACCGCCACCGTTGCCAATCGGCCGGCTTACGATCAGTTCCACCTGGGCGTCCAGGCGACTCTCGTCGAGGATATCGTACACCTCGTCGGCACTCTTGTTGTGCAGCCCGCGGCCATTCCACTCGATGATCTCGTCGCCTGATTGATGGTCATTTGATGAGTGGGTGAGTGGCATGATCGTGATCAGAGAGATCGGAGATCGGAGACAGAGGGAAGAGATAGAGAGAAAAGTCAGAGTGAGATGCAATGGAGAATGATGGATGCTGGATGGACGTTACCTGGTCGAATGCGGCCCTCGAGATCGGCCACCGATCCGCGCTTCACCTTCTCCACGACGGCCCCGCATGGACCTCCGCCCGATCCGCCGCTCGTTCCCAGGGGCTGACCGCCGTTGACCTTTAAGCCTAATATATCCTCCCCATCATAGTATTTACGCAATATCATGTGCCCGATCAGGCGAGTATTGTCCGCGGATGTTTGCCAATTCACCGGATTCTATATGCATCGATCGGTTTACGATTGTGGGTGTGGGATTTTTGGTTGTGATTTTGGTTTTTTTTTTTTTGAGGTTTTTTAAGGTGGGATTGGTGGTTTACAGTTCGGATTGCGGATGAGATCGTGCATAGATTTTGGTTGTTGGATGTGGTGTCGGCGGGGAGCCATCGTATGCGGGAAGTAGAATTGTTTTTAGTTAGCAATTTGCACCGCTCACAGGCCTTAGACATATAGAGAACTTACGTTCTAGGTTAAACTTACAATTAGAGTTGGTAAACGGAAAAGATATATATAGTATTTATATAACAGCAGAAAGTAACGGTTTGTACACTTGTTCACATTCAGTTGTTGTTGTTGTGTTGGTTTTCTTACGAACTAGAAACATGTTCTACTACTCAATTACGGATAGTTGGCATAGCGCATATAAGTAGGTAATAGATATACACAGTTGCTGTTTTGCGTTTCGGGGGTTTCCTACTTGTTTTTTTTTTTTGAGAACACACACGTTTCAAGAGAGTTCCCTCGGTTGGAGGGAGGGGCGTATAGGAAAGTCAAAGTATTGAATGCTGAAAACAGTGTGGATAAACGACATGTAGAAGTAGAAGGCATGCAAGGACGTGCTAGAACAGGGATTTTGCTGGTGGTCTGGGGGCATCATGCAGGCACAACACTTAGAGGTTTGCAAAAAATTCAGATTACAGGGGCATGCAAAATTTCATTGTGGTTCATTGAGTGGGTATCGATTCTTCTTCAGGGTTTCGGTGAGAGTGTGTATGCTGAAATTGTCGAAATGTTTGTCGATCATAGAGTAGCTGGAAGAGTCGGTTGCGAGCTGGGAGTGATAACCAAAAACGATATTGTTGCTTGATCATGGGTCATGGTCTGGGTTATGGCTTGGGCTTTGGACATGACAAGAACAACAAACACAGAGGAGGTTTGGGGTATCTCCCATCATCGGATTCGGTCTTTCTTTTTTTTTTTGGGGAATTCTCCACACAGACAAACGGAAAGTGGGGTCCACAGGGGGAGGGGGGGAGACACAGAGAAAGAGAGAGAGAGAGAGTGGGAAAGAGAGAGACTCTACACAGACACAATGCATTCTCGCCCCATCTGCAGCCTTGTGTACCTTGGGCCCATCTCCTCGGTTCGAGTCCTCGCTGCTGGTGAACGTGCTGCTGGTATCGATGCCCGAGTCCTTGGTGGCCGAGTCCTGGCTGCCCTGCCGCTCGGCCTCCCAGCGCGTCCAGTCAGCTCCGCCGGCCTCGAGGCCACTGCATCCACTCTTGCCACTGCTCAGTATGGTGGCCGCTCCCACATCGACCGCCGTCGATGGCAGGATCCCGGTCACAGGAGGCAGCGAGCTGACCGCCAGCATAGAGGTCTCTTCATCGTGGGCATCAAATCGCACCGTTTTCTTTATTCTGCGCTCTGTGAAGCGACGCGAGTCCTGGGCCGCCGACGAGGAGGAGCTGGTGGCCGGCTCATCCCAGTAGGCCGCTTCCGTGGAGCTGACGGAGCTACTGCCGCCGCCGCCGCCACCGCCGCTGCCACCACGCGTGGCGCCCAGCAGGCCGCGATTGCTGCCCCGCGCCCCCTGACCCTGGGCCTCCATTTGGGCCGCCGTTGCCATGGATCCGCGATCGTAGCCCGTTCCCGGCCCAATCACGATCTGCGGCTTCGACTGGGGGTAGTAACTGCTGCTCGTGGTGCTGCTGCTGCTGCTGCCACCGCCGCCGGCGGCTGCCAAGGGCGGGGCACGTCGGTAGGCGCCGGCAGCACCACCTGCCGCACCTGCTCCCGGTCCGGGTCCCGGTCCCAGTCCCAGTCCTGGGCATCCACCTCCTCCTCCACCCCCGGAAAACTGCCGGTCGTGGTTGCTGCGATTCAGCGAGTTGCGCTGCTGGACGTCCAGGCGAGCGGTTCGCGTTAGAGGATACTGCTCCAGGCGCTCGCGATGCTGCAGCTGCAGCTCGTATCGGTCCCGCTGATCCGCGGACGAGTAGAGCCGCTGGGTGGCGTGCGACAGGTGGCGATAGTCAGCGGACCCGCCGCCGCCGCCGCTGACGCTGAGCAGGTCCCGTTCGTTGAGGCTCCGCTGTTGGCGCCACGGATCCAGAGAGGTGCGCACCTGGAGGCGCCCGCCTGTAGGGGTGGTAGATGGTGATTGGGTGTGGCTATAAACACTACTACGGGGTTTGTTGCTCTGCGGGATTTGGGGTCGGGTTTCAGGGGTCTCTGAGGGAGCTTCTTTCGAGGGACTGCGCCGCTTGCCTGCCATAGTTTGTTGTCCTTTTCAGATGTTTCAACAAATGCTCACAAACATAATGGTAATATCGATCGGTTGACAAAGCAAAAGTTCAAAAGCAAATAAATACGAATGGTAGAAGACTTATTGGTGGGGATCGTGTCTGATCCAGACCGGCGAGTTTTGATGTTTTGGTGGCGTCATGGTTTTTCGAAAATTTCATAAGAATTTCAGCAAGTAAGTATGGCCTTATCGTTCTACAGTTTTCCGGATGCAAGTGCATATTGATTTCGAAATATAAATTTATGTGATTCGGGCACACTGGCTAACTGAATTCATCTAGCTAATTCTGTACTTAAATAGATGCAGCTAATGATTATTTCTAAAGGGTATGAGCTAAATTTATTCATTAGAAAGTGTTTGTAATTTTTTCTGATCAATTTAAATAGACTAAGCCTGGTTTCTACCCTCAATGACCTGATAGTTATATGTCCGGAAAACATAGCCACCAGATAAACTTATCGTAAAGCATATCGATTGCATAAAATTTATCTGAATGTTAAGGAATAGCATAGTGCAGTTAACAGTGCTGTTAATAATCAAGTATATCTGTAAAGCACATAATTGTGCTTTAAGGCGCAATCATAGAGTTGCTTTGGTTATCGAAAACAAGTTACTTAACTGTAACTGTAAAACTGTCATGGAAATTAACTGTTCTTTTTCCGAGCGGAAAAAGATTTCTAGGAAGTTTAAGTTTCCCTGTCAATGCTTGCTCTTAGATTTAAACAATAACAAACCAAATGTTCTTAACTGTCACTTTATCTGATCGCAAAATGTTGATTGGGAAGGTAGAAACCAGCTTTAAATGTGGGTTAACTTCATTTTTATAGATTATTATTTAATACATAAACTAATTGAGTGGATAGTTTTTCATAATTTCTTCTCTATATTGTAGAGTCCTCGGACTGTTGCGGTATTTGCGAATAATATTTTAAGTTAATTATTGATTTCAATTTATTAAAAATTTTCGAAAAAACTGCGACTTTGCCGTACTTTTATCACGATTGCATGAGTAAGCTAAGTATGGTAAATACGAGTATAGTAGTAAGTAGACCTACGACTAGAGCTACGAGTGCCCACGACTGCTGGGACTAAAAGTGCCAGGGCCGCAAGGATGCGTATCAGGGGTTAAGGTTTTCGATTATTTTGGGGGCTTCGGAGAGATACGATACGAGGCATGGCAATACTTATCTGTTGTGGCTAAAAGTTGCAAGAGCGTTAAGTTACAGGCTAAGACTTCGGGGGCAAGCCCGGGGCGATGGCCCTTGGGGACAGTGTACACTGTTCAATGTTCTGAATATGCTAGGGGGGGTGTGTGGAGAGTGTGTGTGTGTGAATTCTGGTTGAAGTAAGGAGGAAACGGGAAACAGCGTTACGATATCCATGCAAATTATTCACCAAGTTTTCTTGTTTTCCAAAATTTTCTTTTTGTTTTCGTTCACATTTACAGGTAGGTAGTTAGGTAGGGCAGGTAAAAACGTAGAAGATACATAAAAAAGTCAAAAAAGTAACGAATACATAAGTCAAAGTGTTCGAAAATCCGTCAAGTGACGACAACGTGTGTTCACAGCCATAGATATAGTGTGTGTTCTTTGGTGGTTTTTGGGAAAATCAAGTAATGATCGAGGAAGTAGCATTAGTATTCTGAAGCAAAGAAAGACGGACTGACCAGCTTAATGGCTATTATTGAGAGAAAAATAAAAAAAAAAACACTCTAAGGAGGAGAAGGTAGGGCGTGTGGGTGTGTGTGGGGAGGAGAAAGTGTGAGTGGAAGGACAGTGCTCGAACAAAGAAAACAAAGTCAACAACTAAGGATATCGCACATTTCTTGCTTGCGCTCGTGACGTGGAAACTCATAAGGAAACAATAACATCGAAGAGACACACACATTCAAATTAATTCGCATTAAATGCCTTTGGGGCCTGAATTGAATCTTTTCGCTTACATTTGCATGAATCTGTAGATCGCCGGGCGAGAGAACGGTTTGGACACCTTGAACGCCGCCAAAATTACCTGCTACTCGATGTTTATATATGTTTTGGTTATACATTAGACATTTTTCGGGTAGTTTTTTTTTGGGTTTTGATTTGGCATAATGTGGTTTTTGTGGCGGGCAAGTTGGTTGGAGTTTCATTTATTTTGTTTTTTTTTTGGGGCAGACCAGAGAGAGAGAAAGAGTGGAGAAAAATATATGAAAACAACATTTCAAAGGTGAGTTGGAGTGGTTAATGTGATTAAGACTAAGACATAACTAGCTTACCAAGTTAGCTTAGAAATACATAAGATAATCTAGCCGAAATACTTAAAGATATTGAGTTAAGTGAGCTAAAATTTGTTACTGAGCAGCAGGCTCTCTTATTAGCTACTTATTTACTATGTCCCCGAGCTACTATCGTGTGCTAGGACTAAATGTTCCCCCGGATATAAGTGCTTATAAGCAGCTAAAAGCTTTCAAACATACACTACTGATACATTTGTACTCGATCAAATTTGCAGCTTACTTGTGCCCTTGAAAGTAGGCAATGAAAATGGTTGTAAACGCATTTAAAACAAAAGCACACCCGCACGCACACACTCAGGCAGTCGCCTTGGGTGCGGGGCAGAACTAGTTTACACACACACACACACACACACACACGCACACACACAGTTGCGAGTAGACTCTCTTGCCAGTGTGTTTGTGGGCCATACCCCTGGCATACTTTCATTTGACTTTGGTCACGATACAAAACGTTTATTGTGCGCATAATGGCCGACAGCAGCAGCAACAACAGCGGCAGCAGCGACGCCAAACAAAACAAAAAACAAGTGAAATAAAAATAAAAATAAAAATAAAAACCAGAGAGGAATGAAAAAATTACATAAAGACAGCAACAACAACAACCAGACCGAAGCGATAACAATGTAAACAAAAGAAGGCACGAAAGTAAAACAAAGCAAAAGTAAAGTAAATTATTTGAGAAAACCACACGCACAATCTGCAAATGGGGTTGGGTTTTTTTTAGGTTTTATGGGTTTGCGGGATGCCGATGGGGTCGAAAAAGTGGGGGCAAGTGAAAGGCGCAAAAGACCAAGAAAAGAAAGCAAAAATCAATAATGTACACAAAAACACGGTCATTTCTGTCCCTTGGCGACCTTTCTTATAGTTGTTATTGTTGCTGCCAATGTTCATGTTTTGCTTTTGTTGTTGTTGCTGTTGTTGCTTTTTGTGGAAAGGCTGCGCACAATCATCGCATTGTGCAACACACAAAGAAGACGAAAAATCAAACAACATTTTACACTCATGCACAGGGAAAATAAATTCGATAGATTACTATTATTATCATTATATTAAAGGAAATAGTTTGCGGAGGGTACTCCAGCTATAACTTTCAGCTTGCTGATCAGAATTCGTATTGTAAAGATGTCGAAGCATATTTAATTTTACATTTTTAATAACATTTTAATCAAACTAAAGTTGCTCAAAAACTATAAAATGGAATATGCTAAAACTATGGTTGACAGAAAATATCGTTATATCGATAATGTATCGTTGTACCGTAAGCTCATATCTAAGTCGATTTATTTAATGGAGTTTGTTGAATCGATCTGTTGCAAAGAAGATTCTACGGTTTTTTAGTTTAAAAATGTTTTAAAAATATATTCATATTTTGACTTTAAATGCAAAACTTTTCAGTTTATAATTTTCATAAAAGAAACTTTCTTATAGTGGAATTTCCTCTTTATATATGTACATCCCAAGCTAGAATTTTATTAAAATACTGTTGCTATTATTCATTTTAATTTGATTGGATTGCATAAAGAGATATACGTTGTTAGCCATTTATTTATATGTGGATAATAAATTATAGATAATTATGTCAATTTTACATATTTATGTTATTGAAACCATTAAAGTTGTGTCATAACTTAACAATAAGAACGCAATAAAACTATATCTTTGCATGTATTTTCCTCGTCAATATTTTTATATCCGAAAGCGTATGTATAGCTTAATTTCCAAGTGTAAATATTGCCTTGATTATTATTGAACTGAACCTAAAATATACAACCCCTGATTCTGTATACAAATCCGATAAATTTCAATCAGGAACAGTGTTCCATTCAAATGATTTCGAGCGAGAAAAAATGTGATTAGAATGCAACTGGGAACGGCAACGAGCCAAGGGCAAGATGCTGATTTTGTCTGTTCCTGAATTATTCTTGGCTCAGTGTGTCGCGTTTGTGTGTGTGTTTGTGTTCGTGTGAGCCGCTGCTTCCTGTTTTTATATTTTTGGCCATAAATTCAAGCCAGTTCGGTTGACAGGCAACCGAAGGGAGGGACAGGGAGGGACAGGATTCGAAATGGGAAGGAGTAGGTGTAATGGGCGTTGGGCTGGCAAAAGGACACTAAAATCATCATCATCATCGGCACAGAAAGAGAGAAAGAGAGATACAGAGACAGACAGTGAGAGAGAGAGAGAGAGAGGGATGTGGGAGAAACGGGAGAGGCTGCCGTAGCTTGTTCTATTTTTAAACCAACGCTCACACACACACCGACAGACGCAGGCGCATAAATAGCACACAAATGGCCGCAAACAGGCACACAAACAGGCACCCGCACGCACACTCACACACTTAAGAGAGCGTAAACGGCCCACACACAACACACACTCACCCACATTCTGCGTGGGCCAGCCGCAATGTTCGCATTAATGTCACTCATACGCACAGTTGCACATGCAAACAAACAAACAAGCTAGCAGCCCGACGCACAACAACTGCCGAGCGGCCAACATCAACGTCAACTGGTGTTGGTCAACGATTTAATTAAATTCAACCCATTCCCCAAAGATACCCGGCTGTTGGTCGCATTTTAAAATAGCCAAACACCCGTACGGCATACATCCTGTGGCACGCACACGCTCACGCACTCCAACACACACCCACGCAGGTGTGCGGTCTATATTTACTTATTCACAGCCTGGTAGCCCATATGCGACACATTTCGCGTTGATGTTGTGGTTGCCATTTCACTTTGCACGCCCCCCTATTGATTTTCTGTGTGTGCTTAATCGAAAATGTAATTCATTTCACAAATTTGTTGCATGCGTCCGGGCGGCTAATCGCGGGGGATTTTCTTTTTTTTTTTTTGGGGCTGACAGTAGTGAACACACACATCCACATCCACATAAATATTGCGGCCAACGCTGAAACACTAAAGCTGTAACATGTATGTAACTAACACCAAGAGCTGTCTAAATTGCATTGCATTTTGGCTAAATGACATGGAATTCGTATGAAGGCGTCTGAAGTGACCTTCCTAGTAAGTAATTTATTTTTTAATGCTTAAATAAAGTCCATAGATTTGTATTTTCCAAATATTAATTGCATATTGTTTTTTATTCCTTTTAAATGAAACTCAAAGACAATTAAGTGTGGTTTTAAGGTGAGTGATATTTCAGGAACAAAAGATATATAAATAATTTGTTATTAAGCCGAAAACTGAAAGATTAAAATATTTGAATTCATAATTTCCCTGAGCTGTGACTCTGGGCTTTAATTTGGACTCCAGCACTATAACTTCTTGTTCAATTTAAGTGAAAATTAAATTATTAGCAGTTAAAAGTAATTTGTTTTAAAGGTTACCAAGAGAATACTAAAATTGTTGGCTGGTGATCAAATGTGACTATTGAGGCTGCTGCTGATGTTACTGATTGTTTCTGCGGGATTTCAATTTTTTTTCTTGATTTTTTTTTGGCACTTGGCAAGACCCTTTTTGTACGCTATAAGCATTTCTGTTTGGCGGGTGCTAATCTATTTGCATTTTGCATTTAAATATTCCACAATTTGGCCGTCTAAGCATTTTGTTTTTTTTTTTTTGCGATTTGAATGTTGTTCGTGAAACTGAGAGGGTGAGTGTGTGTGTTTGTGGCAGTTGTTGGTTTTGTTCTTGTTGTGGGTGCAATTCAATAGAAGCTTCACTAACTTCACACTAACTCCAACTGACACTCACCTTGTACACAGCTTTTTTGTTTACTGAATTCTGTTAATTTTTGCCTTCTTTTACTTTAGTTTTGGGTTTCGTTTCAAATTTCCTTGATTTCAGTTCACTTGTTTTTTTTTGGGTTGTTGTTGAATTTCTGTGCCTAATTTGCTGTACAAATTGGAGGGCATGTTAGCCAACCACCCTTGGAGCACACACTACCTTCCTCCCACGGCGCCAACCACCTCGCTTCACAGATTGCGTGGCAGTACAGTAAACAAATCGAGCGTTTTCCTTCCACCTGGTCTAAACAACAACAACAACAACAACACAGCGTGGAAAATGGCAAAAGCAAAAAAATAAAACAATAATATTAAGTTGCTGCTGCCTCGGCCTTTTCTTTCCGTGAGCCGTGAGCCCTGGGTTCTGCTTTTAGGCTCCTCCGTGTGAGTGGGAGGTGGTAGGTGGGTTTTCGGGGTCGTCGCTGGTGGTTCAGTGGGAGGTTCCGGGCAAGGGCGTACATGTGGGTGTAGGTGTGGGCGTGAGTGAGGTCGAGTGGCTCGGGTGGCTGGCCATATGCAAGAGCGTCCGCTGGGCGCCACAATTTGCGCAGTGTTTTGTTCGTCGATTGACTGATTTTTACAAAGCAAATTTGTTTGGTTTTCTTTTTTTTTTCGCCTTGGTTTTGCATTCGCCCAATTAGGCTGGCCGCTTTAAAGGGGTTTCAAGGTCATCTCGTATACCTTCTATTTCCTGAACAATTCTGATTTTTTTTTAGCACTCTTTTTTGATCACTGGCTTGGGTTCCATCTCGATTTTTGCAACTATTTTGAAAACTGGAACTGCAACTTGATTAGCCTTGGCTGCTGCTGCTGCTCAATGCCAAGTCCTCAATTATCCATGCTTCATGGCCAATTAAGTGCAGCTCTATTTTTTTTCTCGTTAACCGACGCCGCTTTCATCACTTTCTCTGCACTTTTTCCACTTTCTCCGCCCGATAGTAGCCACATGTCAGGCTGGGCCTCCTTTTTTTCGGGTATTGTACAATTCGCCACCAAGGTTATTTTTAACTCGACATTCACATTTCACAGAGTTTGGCTTTTGGCTTTGGCTTTTCCGTTTTACCGACCGCCTCGCTTTCGATTTCACTCACTCACGGCCAGGTGCCGTTTTTCTTTTTTTTTTTTTGCTCGTATTTCGTTAGCGGGGATTTTCCGATTTCGATTTTCCAGCACCGTGTATTTTGTCGCTTCTTCTTGTTTTTTTTTTTTATATTTATTTGATTCCCTTTTGGTTTTTGCGAGACACGTGCGAAAGGCGCGAGTACGACCGCCGCGGCTGTTTACTCGCCTTTAAAGTTCATCGAAAACTAATTTCGTTTCGATTTCATAAAAAATCTCAATGGAATTTTCGCTTTACGCTGCCATTCGCTTTCCCTTGCGCCTACTCTCTCGCCTGTTGTTGTTGTTGTTGTTGTTGCTGCTGCTGCTGGAGGAGCCTACAACATTTCCAATAACAATGTTACAACGGCGGCTTGTTGTTGCCGCCACTTTCCCATGGCGCTTCCAGTGCCGAACTAAAAATAAAGTTAAGCGCGTGGCCAACACCGCTGCCAACGTAGACGTCGCGTCGACGTCGCAGCCAGCAGCGATAACATTGACAGCTGCTGCTGCTGCTGCTGCTGCTGCTGCTACTACTGTCCACATTCCACCACACCGCCCCTCAACCACCCAATGCCAACTTTGGGGTCAGCGGGTTGCATCCATTTCCCTTAACCCTTCATTGGCCACTGTTACAGAAACGGCAGCCAATGCTCACCTCACATCTTGGCTTAAATGGCGTAGAAATTCGCTTGCTAGCTTAGTTCCTCGTTGTTCTTAATTCATTTATAACGATTATAACGATAATAACAAATAAGAAAGAGTTTTATGTGCAAATTATAAGGATCATATATAATATCATATCATATTTATGATTATCTCAAGTGCAGATAGCTTTTTTAAACTAAAAACTTTAATCTTAACCAACTTATTACGCATTTCAGCTTGCCCCTAGATCATATCCTCGCATTCTTTACATATAATTTCTCTTATCGCGCCTACTAACAAGCACGTGCTTGGTGTGGCAAGGGCTACTTTAGTGTAATGACTGCAGAGCATCCAAGTCCAACAAAAGAAAAAAGCTGATCAGCTTGAATATTACATTCTGCAAAGGATTATGGGATAATAAGTTTATTTTTTAAATTATATTATATTAAGCTACTAAATTTATAGTTAATATCTCTATTTATTCTTCTTCTTTTTCATTGAATTTGTTACCTTACCGAAAGCCTGCTTTTATATAATAAATAAATCAAAACCCCGTCTATATGTCAGATCGCAAACAGATGGTTTTATCAGAAAACAAGTGCAGCAAGTTGCTCAACAGTCTGTTTCGCTTTTATCATGAAAGTTCATCAGTATACTTTGCTAGGAATACTTTTACTAAATAATATCATATTCCTATTTGATTAAATAAAAAATGCCTTAGTAGAAACTATTTCAAGTTCATAAACTACCAAAAAAAAGTAACAATTTTACTTGAATCACCATCAACTGTGGCCAACAATGTGTTAACGGCGTTGTGTGTTGGTGTTTGTGTTTGCCACCTTCAAGGCGAATCTCCCGCAAAGTCAACGTGTTTGTCTTTGCCTTCCAGCTATGGGGTGGTCAGTGGGTGGTGGGTGGTAGGTGGGAGGTGGTGCGCGGGCTGGATGCGGAAAGGCAACCAACACTGCCGCTGTCGGTGTTGCAAGTGCAAGTGCAAGTGCATTAGTTGTAGTTGCTGGCAGGACGAGTAGTAAGGACCATGACGCTGCACAAGCCCGAAATGCGTTGCACTGAATGAAGTGACGTCGCTGCAGGGCAAACCGAATGGCCAAGTGGCGTCCGATTGCAAAGGATTCAAAAGTGGCTAACGTGACGCAGATAGACGCATTTCGCGGCGCTTATTAAAAATAGTTTAAAAGTTCATTTTGGCTTCGTTTTTGATACTTTAAGGCTGCTTTTAAATGCCTTTAAACTGAATAAGAATAGAAGATATTGAAGGATAATATTGTTCAAAGATTTAAATTGGAATTGAAAGTCGAATAATATATTTCTTTTGCTAATTTAACTGAGTTTGGAACTTTTTATTCTGGGTACTGTGATCAAAAAGAACTATTCCAAATTATAAAAACGAAACTATACTTTTGTAGGTGTTTATTAATAAACTACAGAACCAACTCTCTCCATAAACTAGAACAAAATACAACTATTTGCTTTTAATATTATTAGGAAGCTCTATTATTTATTCAACTGCTTTTTATCTATTTAATAATAATAAGAAAATAATACCCAGAAAATCCTATACAACTAACATATTTAAAAGACATTACGATCGTGTTAAGGTGGAATTTCTCAAATATATCCTTTATTTATTTAATGTATACTGCATATTTCCGAAGAAATCAAATACCATTTAGTGACAATTTCCAGCTATTAAGAAAACTTCATATAAATAAAGGGAACCATTCAAGAATTATATTTCCAGAAACACAACATGGATACGATCCAACTTTTGGAGGGTTTACGCGCGCTTCTCGACAGCGTCAGCTGCTCTTCCATCTGCCGCCAAACCCCCCTCCCCCTTTACACCACCCACCCACAGCAGTGGAAGGCCGATGGAGGACAAAGGTAGCGGTGAGGGCAGGGGAAAGTGCAGCGCATGCGTTCTGATCAGGCACACTGGTGTGTGGGAATTTTCCAGGCGACAATACGTTGGATGGGAAATTCCAACGCATGACGTCTGGGGGACACGCTTAACTGGCAAACAATGTGGTGGATTTTGTGTTGGCGCGGCTGTGTGGTGAGTAGCGAGTGCAGCTGCACCGGAACAGGATCCACAGTCCACGGTCCACAGTCCACCATCGCCCGCACTTTCATTGTTTCCCGCGAGACTTTCACTTGCCACCGTTTCCGTTTCCGTTTCGGCGTCGTTTTCGATTTCCTTTATCACTCGCCTGCATTTTAGCCTTTAATTTACGAGGTGCAGACATACCCTGCTTATCGGGGCACCACCACAGCACACAGCCACAGTCCGGGTTCAAAGTTGAAATCAATAATTATTATATGCTAGTTTGTCGGGAAATTGAAAATGACAGTAGAAGTTGTGGGGGCAAGTGCAACATGCTTGCCAGAAACTTGCGCGCTAATGTGCAGCAATAAAAAATTTAAATCACCAAGCGCCGCATGTTGCACTGCCACCAAAGCAATCACTCAGAGAAATCAGAGATCACTTGGCTATTGTAGGAGACACTCACAAATCGCTAAGAACTCAAAGTCAATGGGAAACTTGCTAAGAGCATTTTAGAAGTAAAACTATCCTGGGACTTTCGGTAGAATTTGTATTCAATTTGAATGTATGTTTTTAAGAATCGCAGGTTAGTTTTAAAAGTTTCTAAAATAAAATGTATTTTGACAAGACGATCTGACGATTTTAATAAGTAACTTATAAACCTGTCGTGTGAGCTAAGGAATATTATATTATTTAATATAGAAAAGTCACGACAGTTTTAAAAATTAAAAACAAAAAACTAAGTATTGGTCATTCTTTAGTTTAGTAAATATTCGCCCAAGTCCTTAATTTTATATATTCTTTAGAGATTCTTTTATTATTTTATTTATATTATATTTATTTTTATTATCCGTATCCGTTCGGAAATGTTAAAAACAAAATTAGCCTTTAACTATACATAAAAACTCAACATTAATGAACTGCCCACGATTTTGACTAACAAACCTTTTTTTTAAATTCAGCAAGTAAATTATTTTCTCTGTTATTTCATAAATATCCAAAATGAGCATTGATGCAATCAAGGGTTACATTTTTCTCGGTGCATGCTAGGAGAAAAAAAGTGTGGCAGAAAAGCGGCAAGTGCCAACAAGAAACTTTCTAATTAGGATAATAAATTTTGCCAGCATCGCACTTGACAACGTCGCCCGGCATCTCTCAAAACATGAAGAGCAGAAGGAAGCCTTCCATCCTTCAGCCCCTGCCTACTTATTTGAAATCCCGCCCCCTTTTTGTCATCATACCCGCCCCCTCTCATCAGGCAAGTGCAGCTGCTTGGCCAACTTCTTGATGTTTTGTGGTGGTGGCTGCCAAAAATGAAAAGCTGCTTGGCCTGCCGCCTGCCGCCTGCCGCCTCCTTCCGCTACGTTCTTCTACCTTCTGCCCTGCTGCGTTTTCCTGATGGAAAATGTGTTTTCGGGTCAGCTGTGCAACCTTCCTGCCTTGCACTGGCATATAATTTATGCTGATTGCATTTAACGGCCAGCGAGAAACACCAACAACTGCAGCCGGCCGAGAAGTATGCAGCGTCCAGAAGTGCGCACTTTTCGCGGTGCCTCTTTTCGGCCCCTTCTGTAAACAATTTATTTTTATTTTCGCCATTTCCCCGGCACCTTTGCATCGCTTTTTTTCACCGCCTTTACGCCGACCCTCTTCAGATTTTCCTTTCCATTCGCTGGCTGTTGTCGAGCGTCGAGTCAAGTGCCCCCAAGATAAGCGCATCGAAATGTTTCCGCTACAAAACATTCCTCGGCGTTCGCCTTTCGCTTTCTATCTACGCTTTCTGGGGAAATAGTGCATTCGCTCTTTAAGTAGTTTTCTAGATTTAAATTCGCTCAAATCAGACGATTTCAAAGAATTGTTTAATTACAGAGAATGTTGCGTGCAGAAAACGCGCTAACCCGCAAAGGAAATATTTTTTTAAATTTTCTTTGATTTTATTTCGGATCTATATTAACAGCTAAGGTATAAAATGGTCGGCATTCAAAAGCTATTTTCTCTTTCACGATAGCCTCCGTTTTTAGCCGTCCCACGTGTGTGTGCATGATAGTGTGTAGGTGTAGTCGTACAAGTGTGGTAGTGAGTGTATTTTTTATAAGCCCCCGAATGCAAGTTGCGTTTTCCCTTTTGTAGAGAAAATATTTGGGGGAAACTTTTGCAGCTATGACACTTAAACTTACATTTTTGGGCAAAGCGCAAATTTAAGGTTTTACTGAAAATTTAATCCTGCTTAGGGATGATAGAAGTCGGTATATCGATATAGCGCAAATCTAAATATAAATCGATGCATTAACGTTGCGATATAAATGACATAAATCGATATTCGAAGGGATATATCGAAAACCCGAACTTGTTATATCTTAAACTTAGTATTATTCTTATAAATCAAGAGGGTTTAGGTGAAAAAGATAACTAAATTAAATAACATAGCGATAATGTTGATAATATAAATAAATATTTAAGAGTTGAGCCATATTTCTTTTTATTTCAAATTCGAAATATCAAACTTTACGATATTTTGGATATGATGTTGAGCGGAATACTTTTGAAGATACATAAAAAAAAGTACAACTAAAATGTGGTTATCGATTATATCGATAGTTTAACGAATAGTGCAATGCTTTTCGATATTTTAACAATAAATTCGATATTATTCCATATCTGAATGCTATCAAATGCGATATTTTGCTCGATATATCTAATATGTTAATACTTAATCATCCTTAATTCAACCTTATGGTAAGCTTAACGTTAACTTATTGCATGAGCTTCATAGACATTGAAAATTAAATATATACACCGATATAAAAGAAACACAGAAATGTGAGGCAAACACAAGTAAAAAGACTTTTGAGTTGGTTTGGAAAAAACATCAAATATTGGATCTCAAGAAGGAGCCAAAGAAAAAGACAACGCACCAATGTGAGACAAGAGAGTGCTACATTTTCGAGAGTATTATTCATGTTTTTTTTTTTACTTAGGATTTTTTTTTTTTATATCTTTTTGAGCGAGCGAGTCAAAGAAAGTTTACACAGAGAGTAAGAGATAGTTAATTGTTTGGAAACTTGAATTGGATTTGGATTGGGGCATTGCCTTGCGGGACGTTGAGAGCGGAAGATATGGAAGCGATAGAGATAGACGGGGAGAGAGGTGAATCGGGGAGGAGAGACAGAGGATCGCTCACGTAGTCAGAGAGCAGGATAGAGCAGAGATAGAGCGAGCGAGAGCGAGACAGAGGGGGAGAGATGGATGCAAATTGGACAAAACGTCTCAACTCACCGTCATAATCCGATCCGGCGGTGACTGTGGCTCCCGCTCCCGCCGCCTGAGCCTGGGCGGCCATCAGCTGATGCTGGAACTCCTCCTCGGAGCTGCTGAAGGATCGCTGCTGCGTCGAGGCGTACTGCGAACCCGCCAGCGCTCGCCGTTGCTGCTGCTGCTGCTGCTGCTGGCTATAGGCGCCGGTGTCCATCGCGTGGCCACCGCTAATGGTCATGTTGCGGGTGAGGGGCGGCGGCTTCTGATAGCCTCCCATCGGGGACTGCGACTGGGACATGTGCTGGTTCTGGTTGTGGGGCATCTGCTGGTGCTCCTGCGGCTGTTGGTGTACCTGCGCCTGGTAGGTCTGCTGCCTGCCTCCGAACTGCTGCGAATGTTGCTGAGGATGTTGCTGCGGTGACTGGCGATGATGCTGCTGTTGCTGCTGCTGCTGCATAAGGTGTTGCTGCGACTGCTGCTGCATTTGGTGCTGTTGCTGCGACTGCGGAGTATGCGGCTGCTGCACCTGGCTGGGATGCGCCAGGTGGGGATGCTGCCTCATCAGGCCGTCCAGCTCACCCTGCAAGCAATCAATGGAACTTTATTATTTAGACTCTGATAAAAGTTAATAATTAATTGAAGGTAAATTATAGAAACTAAAAGTTCAAATTATATACCTGATAGTAGCTCGGATCCTCCTCGGGGTAAGCACCCCCCGATCTTGGCTGCTGCTGCTGTTGTATTCCGTATCCCTGCTGCGCCTGCTGCGGATTCATTGGCTGCATGCGTGAACGCTGCTGCTGCTGCATTTGCTGCTGGTGATGCTGCATCTGTTGCTGCTGGTGCGGATGCTGGCCGGGACTCATCATGGGATCCATGCCACTGTCCGAGGCCGACAGGCGGCGGTTCGTGGGCTGCTCCTGCTGCGAGTACTGGCGCCGGAGCATGCTGCCCGCCCTCTGCATCGGCAGGTTTTCCTTTTCAGCGGCGCTGCGAGTCCGTTCCAGCTTGGGCCGCTTGTCCGTGGTGTCCCGCGGATCCACAATGGCCTGCTGGGAGATATCCTGCAGAATAATAGATATAGATATCAGCCTGGAATAGTGGCAATTTGGAAAGAGTTACTCACGCTGCTCCCATCCGGCTCGATGCGACGGATGAAACCATCTTGTTGGGCTGTCGTCTTGTTGATCCACTGGCCAGTCTTCGACAACAGCTCCTGCTTCTTGCGACACAGGATGCACACCCAAATAACCTGAAGAGATTTAAGAATTGTTGAGTAAGAAAGCAAACTGGGACATTTTGATGGAAAGTAGCAGATGAAGGTAGCAAATCGGAGCCTGGGAACTACAAGTTAATGATAATTGAATACCAAGCAAGGGTAGTCATACAGGATGCTGAAGAAACATCGAATTATAATACTAGAACAATACAATTTCTGGGGACACGAACAACCCGAACCACATCTAGTTACCTGGGAGTCATGCCACACTTTGGACAGTCTCCCTTCGCTCGTGTGTCAAAGGAATCCCAGAAACCCATTTTGGTTCATGCTGCTGAGTCAATCACTAGATTATAGTTCCGACACACTCAACAGAATTCACACGAGGATTTGCATAGCTTTTAAATTTGCAGCCAGACCTTGCCATGGTCTCCCTAAATCTGGGTGTCAGCGACATACGAAATGGTGTGAACGCGTCAGAGGAGAACGTCGATGGTGCCGCCGTTGGAGGAGCAGAACGGCAAAGAGGTCCTCTCATTGCAATACGCAGACGGCGTGATGGAACCCGACTTCTCTACATATTCTTGAAGTTCTACGAATTGCTGGGCACAAATGTCTGTCTGACCACCTACTTGGAGCGCGGACTGAGCGAGTACTTTTCCGGATTCGCCAATATGTATATGGTAGGCGCTGCTGTGACGACGGGCCAGGCGGTGGAGCGGTACCGCTGGCTCTCGATGTCGCTTATATTCCGAGCCTCCAGACCCGCGACCACTTCCGAGTGATGATGCCACGCCATATTGCATTCCATTCCGTGCCCACCTCGCCCCAAAGCCCACATGCCGCCTTCTGTGCGGGCTTGTGTGTGTGTGACATTTTGGCAGAAGTTCAACGGAAAAACGTTTGGCAGCACGGCCAGAAAATGATAAGCCCGGGCAGCGCAAAGGAAAAAAAAAAAAGAGTGAAAGACACAGCGGAACGGTTCACTGAGTTAAATAAAAATTGAAAAGAAAAAAACTGTGTAATTGAAATGCAATGCATTGCTGGGGGTGGGCGGAGGGGCACACGGACTGAATTCAAAGGAACGAATTTGGAGGAAACTTCCTTCAATGCCAGCAATCAATATCCGGCTGCCAAGGCTGCTACTTAAGGTACCCCGAATGTGGATGGTAAACGGAAGACATTTCTTGGATCTGTTTCTATCTAATTGGGCAAAGTTCACTTCTCCGAAGTGCAGGGATCCGTCACACACGTTCTAAATTATGTTTAAGCGGTGTCCTGGCCAGGATTAAAGGGAATTCCATATTGATGTTTCAACCAGGAAATTGTCCATGCGACCGCAAATAAACTATTCCATCGCTCATGGTTCTTTCTAATAGAAGAATAAGTCTAACAGACTTTCAAAGTAAAGATTTATCTAACAGCACTCACTTGCTGTATGAAAAATGTTTCAATAGTAATATTAATTATTTCTACAGGAAAATACAAGTTAAAAGGTGATTTAAAAACCATCTTGTTGGAAGGTTTTGCCTACTTTTAAGGCGATCCTTTTGTGTAAATTATGAAAAACTAGAATAGTTCAATATAAACAGGAAAATACTGAAGTTCCCCTACAAATATAAAAAAGAATTGTGTCATAAGGCACGACCATGATTGATTTTGGGAACCCTTGGTGTGCCTCTATCACATATATATCCTTGACCCTATACATGGCTGGAAACTAGAAATTATTTGTAAGTTATGAGTATGAAATTGAGAGGCGCCAGTACGGAGGATAGATAGGAAGATAGTGGGACTGGGCGGCACCTCCACCCACTCGCCAATTATCCGACCCGCGATGGTGGACGCCAAGGCGACAATGGCACTTATTTATGCGAAGCTTTACGCGTCACTGGGGACAGTTGGCAACAAGCGATGTCTATGGCAATGGGGCGTATGAGTGATGGCTGCTTAGTCAAGCGGCAGACGGGGCTGGGCTTTGGTGGTCCGCCAGCAATATTGGCGTCAGCGCTTGGCACCAGCGTTGTTCTATTTGTCAATGAGCGGAAAATGAGCGCAGCACCCTTAAAAGAAACCATTTTCCCGCTGTCACGCGCGCTTCGACAAGTGCCTAAGCCTGATGGCAGGACACAAGCCCCGAGTGCTGTCAGATGGAGCGGGTTGGGGTTGGGGTTCCACTCACCTTGTTGCTGCGAAGCGTCACCTTACCGCCGCACCGGGCGCAGCAGCGAATGTTGCAATAGTGGCAAATGTGGCCAACGCCGTCGGCGAACTTGGTCTTAAGGCATATGTGACAGGTGGCATCCAGCTCGACGCCGGCCTTCTTTTGCTGCTCGGAGCGTTGCCTGATTTGCATTTCCAGCGTGACCACCTCGTCCTGTTTGCGCCTGTCAAGGGATTGAATGAAGATTTTTAATTTGTTTTAAATTCTTCTTTTCCTATGAGAACTACATATATTTAAATTGGGGAAAAAATTATCAGCTTACCGCATGATCTCGTTCTGCTTCTCCTCCTCCTGCTTCTGCCGCATGAGGACATTTTCGATCTGCATCCGCTCATGGGGCGTCAGGTGCGACAGGTCGGGCATCTCGTCCATGGCTCTGATCTGAGTGAGGAGTCCTCTGGTCCTGATCGAGGTTCGTTGATGTTTTGTGGGCTCTTAGCTAGCTTTAGCCGTTCTATCTAGTGGTTCTTCTCTAATAAACTTCGTTTGCTGGGTAATATTTATAGAAATTGTTTCGTTTACGTTTTTGGTTAGATTTAAAGCTTTTCTTTTGGGGGAATTTGATAACGTTTTGTCGAGTTTAGTTTGCTTGTTGGAACGCGTTTTTAGCAATATTTATAAATACTTTATGTTATGTTTAATATTATTATTATTATTATTATTATTTGGATTATATTAAACCATTCTGATAGAAAATCACAGAGCAAATTTCAAAATGTGTTATGGTTTTTTGGTTTTTTGTTACTTGTAATGAACTTCTTTTGTTAGATTCCTCTTTGTAGACTTTTGGGAAATTCGTTGAAAATTGTTCGCAATGCACTCGTCCCGTCCTCGGTGTCCGTCGCTTTAATGTTTTATATGTTTTATGTGCCGGCTGCTTTATAGACTCGTATGTATGTGTTGTGTTGCGGTATCGTGTGCTCGTGTCTGTGTGTGGTGTGTTGTGTGTTGTGGTGTGAGTGTGTGTGTGTGTGCGTGCCCTCTGACCCGTTTTGCTGGCGACTTTCTTATTGTGCACGGCGTTTGTGTGTTTGTTTCCTTCCTCTTTGTTTAGACTTTTGTATTTCTTTGGCTGAATGCAAATTTGAGTGGAAAATTCGTTTCTGGTTTTTGTTTCATTTTTCCACCGCTCTATATCGTTGCCGGGTCTTTGTTGTTGTTTCTAATTGCTGTTGTTGCTGTTGCTGTTGCTGCTGCAGCCTTTGCCAAGATAGTTTCGTCCTTTGTTGCTGTTGTAGTAGCTCTTGCTGCCAACGGTTTTGCTGCCTGATGCGTTGCGGCGCCATTTTTGCGTTGAGATCCTTTCCAAATTACAGGCCACTCGGTTAAAGGGAGTTTTTTAATCTCCTCTGGTTTAGCACTGCAATGAGCATAAAATGGAACAAAAAAAACAAAAGGAAATGAGTTTTTACATTTTATTTAACGTTTTTTACTACTGAAAGTGCATCTAATAAAGACCTCGGAGTACTTGCGACTATGTAAGCTGCCCCAAAAAGTGTACAGTTCTTATTTTTAAGTATGCAAGTATTTTCTAGACGAAGAGGTCAAATAAATAACAATAATAAATACATAATAATAATATTTAATTATTTAAAGAACTTTTTTAGTTTTTTGTTTAATGATATAAGTTAGATTTTCGTTTTAATTTACGTTAAACTAAAGGTATGCAAAGGTACTCCGAGAAACTCAAATTCTTTATGAATTTAATGAAACCACATCTTAACGAGAAGAGATAATGAGTGACGAAGACACCTTTAACTCCAAACAATTACTGATATCAGATTTAGTGAAAAAATAGTAATATTACCAAAAAATAATATAAATTTCAAAGAATTTAACTAGCTTATAATTTGGCGCGCTGTTACTTTCAAGGCAGCGCCGAAAACAATACTAGTTAAATTAGGTTATATTTATGTTTGGGTAATGTTATTATTATTCGTCCCTAAATGTAATTCAGATATTTATCGTGCTTTTAATACCCTTCCAGAATAGGCCCATTGCAGTTCCTATTGTTCCTATTACAGCTATATGATATAGTAGTCAGATTTTCTTGATATTAAAAATATGCTGTTATAAGCACACATTTGAAGATTAACAAACTGTTAGAATAATGTAGTACTTCAAGATTTTAACACATTTTGTTAGTCTGGTAAGAGAAGATTCAAAATAAACAATAAAAGTCTAAAAAAAAACAATTTGAAGATCTTTAAGCATTGTGAAAATATGACATTTTAGTCCGACTGTTATAATGGCAGCTATATGATATATAATATATACCGATCCGCAACATATAAAAAAGAACTAAGATTATGAAAATTTAAGCACAATATTACATAAACTCAGAGACTAGTTTGAGTTGAAACCGAAGCATAGTCGGAGATACGGACACGGCTAGATCCACTCGGCTGATGATGCCGATCAAGAATATGTATTCTCTGTGCGGTATAGTGAATGAAAAATGTTAACTGTATAAGAGAAAAGCCACTAATTTTGCTGGCTAATACCTTGAGAAAAAATACCAAAAGTTGAGCAATCTTAACGTCTCGAGGGACTATTTAAATCGTTAGTCATTTTTTAATAAATTGCAAAACCTTACAACAACATTAACTCGAATTCCAAATTACTTTGTTTAGATAAGACAAAGAGATTAGCATTTTCAATTATATTTTCAACGACATTTAGGTAATTTCAACGTTTTCATTTGGAAAATTCCGTTTAAATCTTGTTAATTGAATATCTTTATAACGT
>JAEIIG010032792.1:0-37578 GCA_018904695.1 Drosophila parvula | reverse complement strand
AATGGCACTCAGAGCTCGATTCGAAATAACGGCTCTTTCGAGTCAACTCATTTAAACAGCCGTTAAACGAGGCTCGAATCAAAATAAAATGCTGATCGCCAGACACTTGCTGCCCGCTGCTGTTCGCCTGGTATTTCGGTTGGCCTATAATTGAAAATTGCAACAACAACACGTCATTAATTGCGTGAACACGCCAACGAATTCGCTCGCAATGCGATTATGCATACTAGGCGCACATAACCTGAAAACAAGATTCCTGTTTTTCATAAATAAAAAGCGGTCATAAAATGTGTGTTTAACTTATTTAATTGGGGAGTATGTTTCTATGAAAAATGAATACAAGTACAAATTGATTTGCATCCGCAGCGCTGCATCTTTAGAAACCGTCCTCATCATCCTCGGCCATCTCCTTGGCCAACTCAAGGTCTTGCTGCTCTCGCTCGCGCCGCTCCTCGGCGCTTTCCAGATCCTTGCCGTAGGATTTCGGCGGGTAGCGCATGGCCTTGACACTCTGGTTATGCAGGTTCAGGCAGAACGAGATGCGCTCGTGGAAGGCTAGCTGCGGCTCCCGGGTGCTGTAGATGTCGGTGCTCTCCTTGCTGCGCATATAGTTCTGGGCCGGGTCCAGCGTGGCCTCAATCACTCCGTCGCGGATGGCCTTCGAAACGATGAACTCGGCATCTTCGGCGGAGTCCAAGACCAGACGCTTGGCGATGTCCTGCGGCGAAATGCGGGAGTACGACAATCCGATGGAACGAATGGCCGTCTTGATCACGTTGTGTCGCAGTCGGATGATCAGAGTGAAGGTGTGATCCAGCTGGAACTTGGGACCGAACTGTGAGACCACATCGCCGAATCGCTTCAGGTTGCCCAGACGCACGGCCTGCGTGAGCTGGAAGTAGGCGCCGAGCGACTGTCGCAGACCCGCCTGCCGGAATACCACACGCTCCGGGATGTTGCCCAAAAGCAGCTCCACCACGATGATTAGCTTCTGGACGGTCTGGCGGAAGCCGATGGCCGCATGCTGCGGTGACTTGCGTAAAGCCTGCACCAGATGTTTGTGCGCATCACTGTACTCCAGCTTGGCGGCCTTGATCCGACCCAAATAGTAAAGGAAACGGGCCCACTCGTTGTTGCTGGCCGACTCCGGATATACGGACTTCTTCACTAGCTTGTCGGCCTGGTCGTACAGAGCATAATGCAGATAGTTGCGCAACAGACAGTTGATGAGCACTGCCTGACCCTCAAAGTCGTTGCGCAGGGTTGCGGTGCGTAGACGGGCGTGGAGAAAGGCGCGAATGCCCTCCAGCGAGTTCTTCAGCTCCGCCACACGCGAGTAGTAGAAGTAGGACTTAGCCCCGATCAGATCCAGGGTACGGCGGTTCTGAATGGAAATCTTGGCCATCAGGGCATCAGAGCAAGCCCCAGCGCGCTGCAGGTCACTGGCATCGATCAGCTTCACCAACAGCAGTAGATAAAAGTAGGCATCCACCTCGGCAATCGGAGCCTTGCTAGCGACCTGCTTCTTGGGCACATCGGGCAGCTCTGTTGCGTCCTTCTCCACGGCGGGCATGAGGGCAATGGCAGCCTCGCGATCCGCGCCGGGCGGGTAGATGCTCTGGGCGAGATTACGGAAGACGACGCCGTTCAGCTTGCGGCGTGTGTTGGGCAAGTTGCGTAGCACGCGCAAGATGAAACTGAGGGATGTAGGAGAAATAACCGTGAATAGTTGTAATTAAAAAACTATTTTTGTTCTTACCGCGATTCCTTTGAGGAGACCCCCTTTTCAATCTGGCGGATCTGTTCGCGAATTTCCAGCACGGCTGCGCCATCCTGGTTCTTCTTCTCGTCGGCCAACGTCTCGGCGGTGGGATCTACCTCCATCTCCACGTCCTGGGCACTAATATCCACTGCGCTGGTCATTTTGTACAACTCCTAATTTTCTTCTTAATCAAAATCAAAAATGCCAAGTAATGCTTCTAGAGGTGCAAGCAAGCACATCGATATAAGTTTATGTGATATCGATACGACTATATGTTTCTTCTTCTTATTTGGCCGTCTGACAGTGTTGGAAAACGTACCTAGGAAAACCGATAACATTTCGCACGTTATCACTGTTACCAAACAAAACTCAAAACACGGAATGTAAATGAAAACTGAGTTATAAATTAGGAAACTAAAATGTTGCGGTACAAGCATGCGGTGCGACTTCTTCAGCGCCGTTCCTACTCGGCCGGAGCAGCGGGCGGCACTGGTGACGGCTCTGGCGATGAAGATAAACATCCAATTAGGCGTACTTTCCGTTTGCTGGGCAACGATATGCGCAAAATAAAGGAATTCTTCGTGCCGAAAGACCCGGTCTTCGAGGAGACCAGCGATCGCATCCTCACCCAGAGCAAATTCAACTTTGAGGGGGAGCGAAAACGAGATCCCACACTGCCGGACGAGTTTCAAACCCACTGCGATGTGCTGATCATTGGCGGCGGCGGTATCGGCAGCTCCATAGCCTACTGGCTGAAGGAGAAGGCGCGCGATGGCCTCAACGTGGTTGTGGTGGAGAAGGATGACACGGTATGTGAAGAGAGCTGTAGTTTTCTCAACTTTACTAAGTTTTCTTATAATTACAGTACGCCAAAGCCGCCACTCGCGTCTCCGTTGGTGGCTTATGCCAGCAGTTCTCCCTGCCCGAGAACATCCAGATG
The DNA here is from genome assembly GCA_018904695.1 of Drosophila parvula. NCBI lineage: Eukaryota > Metazoa > Arthropoda > Insecta > Diptera > Drosophilidae > Drosophila > Drosophila parvula. Next base: position 34,876 of record JAEIIG010032792.1, on the reverse strand, counting down.
TCGCTCTTTGCCGCCGACTTCCTGCGCAACGCCAGGGAACACTTTGGCAGCGAGGTACCTCTGCAATTTACGCCGCATGGCCACCTGTTGCTCGCCGGCGAGAAGGAAGCCGAAAGCCTGATGCGTTCCTCCCAGCTACAAAACGAACTGGGCGCCAGGAACGAGCTGCTCACGGCAGATCGACTGGCGGCCAGATTTCCCTGGCTAAACACCAGTGGCATCGCCCTAGGCTGCCATGGTTTGGAAAAGGAGGGCTGGTTTACCTCGTTGGCCCTGCTCAGTAACTTCCGGCGATCCGCCAGCGGTTATGGAGCCCACTTCGTCAGTGGCGAGGTGGTGGACTTTGACTTCCTCTCCCAAACGGACATCTCTGTGGTCTCTGGGTCCGATGAGGGCAACTACACGGGCCTGGACAAGGCAATCATTCAACTATCCGATGGGACGCGGCGCGCCTGCAAGTTTTCCCTGGCCGTGATAGCAGCGGGAGCCAGTTCCGGGCAGGTGGCTCGGCTGGCGCGTATCGGTGTCGGTCCGGGAGTGCTTCAAGTGCCCCTCCCCATCGACGTGCGCAAGCGTTACATGTATGCCATCAACACGCCGACGGCTGGTGCTCCCGGCATGGCCATGCCGCTAACCATTGATCCCTCTGGAACGTTTATACGCCGCGATGGATTGGGTGGCAACTATATATGCGGGCATAATTCACCGGAGGAGGTCAACGGTAACGTGGCGACGGTGGATCCGCAGCACTTTGACGACCACATCCGACCCACGCTGGTGGAGAGGGTGCCCTCGCTGGGCGACGCCAATGTGGTGGATTCCTGGGCTGGTCTGTACGAGCAGAACGTCTACGATGACAACGGCATTTTGGGCCCCCATCCATACTATCACAATCTGTATGTGGCCACCGGCTTTAGCGGGCACGGCATCCAGCAGTCGCTCGCCGTAGGCCGGGCCATATCGGAGTTGATCATGGACGGCCAGTTCCGGACCATTGATCTCTCGAGGCTGAGCTTCGACCGGCTGATCGTGGACCAACCCATGTATGAGTTGAATAATGTTCTAAGCTAAGGATCGTTTTTGTTGTGCTGCATTATCTGCCAAATACAGCAATTAATATTATTAACAGAAACAACTCTAAACATTTTCTATTTGAACTGGCCGGGAGCGGGTCCGAAGAGACCGACGCCCTGCTTGCTGGCAGCGCGCGACGGTGCGAAGCCTAGCAGCTTCTGGATGTTCTGGCGAATGGACATGGTGCACAGTATGTACAGGAAGATGAACGAGCAGTCTGTATAGTCATCACCGGACAGATTCCGGTGGCTAAGGCCCTGGATCCAGGAGATGGGCGTAAAGGGCAGCTGAGCGACGACACGGCCATCAAAGATGCTGTTAAACATGCTCAGCAGGGCGGTAAACGCGAAGCCGGTGGCGAACATGGACTTCATCTTCACCAGCGACAGGTCCCGGTTGTTGTTCTTGAGCTTCTCCTCGTCCCGTTCAATCTTCTTCTTCACAGCCTTGTCCAAGGAGTCGCCGTGGATCTCCTTGCGGCGCTCAACTGCAAGAAACCACCACAACAAGGTGTTACCTGCTGACACGGCGATCTGGCGACCCCACAACTTACGTTTCTTGCTCTGCTTTTCCACCTCAGTCTTCAGTTTCTGGTACTTTTCCGTGCGGTATACCAGCACCCAGGTGAGACCTTTTAGGGCGCAAATGATTAGTGGCAGGCAAATCGGGTCGGTTTCACTCACCTTCGCCCAGGAAAGCGGTGCACACAGATATAAAAACAATTAATATTGTGTCGGCCCACATTTTTTGCACTTTAGTCGTCTAATTGTATTAATAAAAAGTAAAAGCTATCGATTGGTATCACTTATCGCTGCATTAACACTGTGGAAAATTAACATTAAGTATCGATAAGCTCGGATAATGTAAATATTTATCGATATTCTGCATTAACACTGAGGAAAATTAACATGAAGTATCGATAAGCTCGGATAATGTAAATATTTATCGATATTCTTTTGGATAATTTATTTATTTTTATTCAAGAAAATTTATTTTTGAAACTATTTCTCTCCAAAAAGCGTTGTAGAAAAAAATAAGCTGAATCGACGAGCTAAACTCTTGAGTTGAATAAAATATACCAATTAATATAATTAAATTTACAAACATAATACTTTACAAAAATAATGACATGAAGATCATTTGTTTTTGTTTTTTAACCGTCTGTCTGCGGATTCGCTCTTTCCGTTAATTTTCGTACCCAACTCTGATGTATACATACATATGTAGTTTTCCTTAATTAGAAAAGTATCTTATTTTTTCTTTTTAAACCAACAAATGATTCCAGAATTAAAAAAAAACCATTTACGAAGTGCAAAATTTTTTGGCATGGTCACAAGTTTGCCGACTGTTAAATTGTATTTCTAAAGTTCATTAAAATTTGTGTGAAATATTGATTTTACACTTAATTAATAATTTTTTTCAGTTGAATATAATTATATGTAGATGTAAGCAGGATAACTTGCTGCAAAAGGAGTTTCTACATTCCGCCGAATAAGGACGAATTCCATACGTTGTCGCTGCTGGTGCTTTGCTGATTCTCGTCGCATTTGCAGTTTGCCGGAGAGAGTTGGCTGTGGCTGTTGTTGGTTTTTATTGGGGGTGAGGTGACGTTAGGCGCTGTAAAATGCTACATTTGAGGAAAAAAATCAAATCAGGTTATATATATATGTATATATGTGGCAATATATATGTGCTATATATATATGGAACAACAACAATGAGGAAAAATAATGGAGAAAGAGGTTGAAGTCTAAACAAAAAATTCAGACTGGATCGAACAACGTATTCAGAAATATTCAAATTGAAGTGTTTGTTCATCACTTCAAGTTGAACATTAAGAACGTCGTAATTTAAAAAAGAATTTTTAGAGATTTTAGGGGGTTTTGGGAATGGAGACCCTTTCAGAAGTTTTTCAGTTGCTGTTTAATTTCTGTCTTGTTGTTGGTTTGCTGAAGTTCTTCGGTTTTTGAGTTATATTATCAACGTTTATTAGCTCAATCCTAAGCCACTGCCTCCGCCTCAGCCTAGTAGCGTCGACGCTCGCGTTCACGACTGCGCGAACGCCGCCGTTCGTTTGAACGATTGCGGCGTGTATCGCGCTGACGATCACGATCCTTCTCACGCTCCTTCTGCCGATCCTCCCGCTCCTTGATGCGCAGCTTATGCTCCTCGATGCGTTTCTGACGGAATGCCTCCTTTTCTGCAATCTAAAAGAAGAGAAATTCGTATTAAACACATCAATTAATATAAAGCAGTGATGCCCCACAGATAGCCTCGCTGCCCGAGCTCTGCTCACACCAAGTGTTAGCGTTCATATACCGTCGACAAATATAGCACGGTCTTGTTCACACAAATGCAAGTCTAACGTGCCAATGTATGAGTGTAGGCACCACTGATATAATGGCATCTTCTGCGCATCCATAGCAATGAGATAAACCATGCTTTTATCCCTAACTTACCGCTTCCGGCGTCAGGGGCAGCCAATAGATGCATGGTGTTCCCTTAGTCTTGCGGAATAGATCATCCAATAGCCTGATGGGAGGCTCGTTATCCTTCTTCTTATTCTTGGCCACTTTATACAAGAAAATATGGTCAGTATTTAGGTGACTCCCTCACTATTTTCTCTAAAACTCACCAGGCGACCCGCTACGGCTGCGACCAGGTACATTGCGTCCGCCGACGACGCCTCGCTCTCGTTCCCGCTCGCGACCTCCACGCACCTCCCTTTCCCTCGACCTTTTCCGCTCCTGTCCGGCACGTTCTGTATCCCGAGTTCTCGGCTCCACGCGTTCCTTGCTGCCTCCGCGACGACGCTCGTTGCTGGCCTTGTTGTCGTGGTCGCTGGGCTCCTTTTTACCAACATCCCATTCGCGTACCGGGCGCACAGGCTGTAATAAATAATGAAGATTAGCCTACGTCTCTGTATGATTCTGTATGATCCTTTCCTACCTTCTTGTCAGTCGCATCCAAGCGGGACCAAGTATTTCCCGACTGCTGGTTATCCCTGGTGTTCTCCTGTCCATACCTAGGCGCTTCGTCCTTCGTCGATTGTATCGCACGGTCCATGTCCGTGCGACTGCCAAAGTCCACATTCAAGCACTTGGGGTTAGACACTGGCCAGCGCACTCCGTGGAGAGCATGGCGAGTTTCAATAGCCTCGCTGCAGGAAAGGAAATTAATTAATAATAAAGATTTTCCCATCAAATTCGATCCAAAACACTTACTCTTCTGTGGAATAGGCAACGAAGCACTTGGACTTGATGCGATCTATCCAGAAACCATCTTCATCCACGATCTTGCCTGTCCGGGCCAGCAGACCCTTCAGCTGCAGCACTGTAAAGGGGCGCACCAAATTGGTAATATAGAGCACGTGGCTGGCTCGGTTGCGGGCTGGACTAGGGGAGCGAACCACGTGGGGAGCTGCCGTTGCGACGGTTGCCTTGCCTTGCGCCTGCACCGTGTCGGCGTTAGCTGGCGGGGGTGTTGTTCGAACGTTGGCTCCTGCTGCAGCAGTCTCTTTGTCAGCCGCTGCACTCGTGTCGGCTACGTTATCCTTCCGTATTTCGGAATCAGCCCGAGTTGACGAAGCGGAGTGCTCGGATTCACGGTCGCTGGTGACGAGGCCCTCCTCTTCCGAGGATGAGTCCAATTGAACGTCGCTCAGCGGCACCGGCTGGACAACATCGTCGATGATATTCTTAAGGGAATCAGTCGATATAGCCAACACAGGCGGAGCGCGATCTGATGACTTCTTATTCGTCAGCCATCGGCGCTTCTTCACCGAGCGCTGCTGCTGCAGCACTGCTCCCTGAGCTGTGTTTGCGGTGGTGTTGGTGCTGCTGCTATTGATCGCGGATGTATCGTGCTTGTCGGCACCTTCGTCCTGAATTGTTTCAGGCTTATCCTCTGCCTGCTTGCGATTCTCCTTCTGCTCCTCCTCCTCCACCTGCTTCGGCTCCTTGGCTGGGCTCTTCTCGCGCTCTGGCTTCTGCTCCTTGTGTTTCTTCTTGGAATCCCTGCGCTCAGATCGCTGAGGACCAGCTGGACAGCTGGCAGGGGCTTCTTCGTCCCTTTCTTCGACGTCTTCTATCTGAATGTCTAATACATCGCTTGACGTTTTTAGTTGTTCCTCATCCTTACCGGCCGTTAGGCTACCTGAAGGAGAAGGAACTTTTACCTCTTCAATCAGCTCGCCCTTGGACTTCTCATCTACATCGTCGTCGACAGCAGCATCCTTCTGTGATTGGCCATCTTTCTCCTCCTCCTCCTTTCCATCTTCGTTATTCTCGGTTGCAATTGACTCTGGCTTCGCCTCCTCTGCAGGCGTCTCCTGCTCCTGCTCGTTGTCGGAGGCTTCCTTAGCGGCCAATATGTTAATAGCTTCAGCTTCCGGCTTGCTGTCTTTGCTCTCCGCCTCCCTTTCCTTGCCCGCGTTATTGCTGTCCAAGTCCTGGCCATTTTCGACGTCCTCCTCCGGTATGGTTGCAACCTTCTTGTCACCGCTCTTGGCCTCAGTCCGTTTTTTTGGGGTCGCTCTGCTGCCGCGACTCTTGCGCACTGGCGATTCGACGGGCTCCTCGCTGGAGGCGCGGGCATCATTGATTTCTTCGGCAGATGCGGTGGCCGGTGGCGGCTGTTCCGGCGTGTCCACCTCCACCTTTTGGACGAGAGCCTCGTCCTCGGTTTTCTCGCTCTCGGACACCTTGCGGGAGCGTCGACTACGCCGTGCCGGCACCGGGGCGGGCGACGACGATTTTTTTCGCTCGCTGCGCCGTCTCATGTCTGTAAAAATCGCAGAGCAACGCTGGAAAGATCTGAAATAAAATGCGCGTCAACTCGTGGGAAACGCCGGCGACCCGACAGCTTTCTCATGCACTGCGATCTGGGTCCGTTCCTCGTTTTTGTGACAGGCACCTTGGCTCGAAAAGAAAATTTATTTTGCCAGAAAAAGAGCGTCGAAATCCGCCATCAATATGAAGGGTTGCTTCGCACCAAGTGGCTAGTGGTGGACTATCGGATGAGGTGGTAATCGATATATTTATCGATGAAGGTAATTCCGTTCGCCCTGCTGACTTTTTAAAAATACTGGGAGTTCTATATTAGTTTGTAATCTATTTAATAATTCACCATAATAAACTCAATATTTAAGGTAAAAAATCACAAATAGTTAAATTAAATATCAAAATGGTAAAGATATCGGATGTAATTCAAGTTGAATGCATGTTGATAATTTAAAATGTATTACATAAATAATTAATAAAATGATCTTAAATAAGGTAATATTTATTATATTTATTTATCTTATGTTATTGTTCTATTTTATTGTTTCATTTATTTATTTTGTAATCGAAATTCTTTATTAACGTGCTTTCCAACACTGTGCATTTCATAAGTCGCAACTGCAACTGCAAAGCAAGAAATTTAAATAAGTTTAAGCTAAAAATGAATTAAGCTTTACAAATATGATTGTAAAAAATATTTGGAAACTGACCCAAGCGATGGGCAGGTTCCGCCCGTTTGCTGTTCCGAGGCCTCTGGATTACTCTCACTCAGCGCCGTCGCAGAGGAGCAATTTCCGCCAACGGACAGAATGTCCAAGATCGCTGTCCACTTTAAATGATCACTCAATAGCCAAACTAGCTCCGCAAGGCGCTAACTCGTCTAGAGACTTTATCTGTGCATTCACCGCAGCCTTTATGTGGAATTTGTTCGGCGGCAGCGACAAGAAGGAGGAGACGCCGGAGGACAAGTTGGTGACAACGATCAAGCGATCGATCCTCTGCATCCAGCGGGAGCAGTACGACAAGGCCGAGCAGATGCTCCACCTGGCACTGCGAATGGCCCAGGATATACAGAGCAAGGAGGGCGTTACTTATGTGTACGATGTCATGGCAAACCTGGCCATGGAAAGGGAGCAATTCAAGAAAGCGGAGAAAATCTTCGCTGATGTGATGAAGCGACTGTTCGCCGATGGCCACACCGAGGATAGTCCGAAGGTAAATTGATCATAAAAACCATCGTTGTAGGTGTGATATCTTAAAACGTTTTCAGATCCTGCACATCAGCTCCAAGATAGCGCATATGTCCCAGCTACAGGGTGATTTGGAGAAGAGCTTTCAGGGCTTCACCTGGACATTAAAGCAGCTGGCGAAGCTCCTGGAGAAGGTGCCCGACGACAAGGACATACAGGAACTATATGGCTTGACAAAGAATTGGTATTGAGAGGGGCTTCCAGTGCTACTTTTCCAACTATGAACAGGATGTGCTTCCCTTTCCAGGTTCGGCCAGCTTCTGATGAAGCAGGGCAAGTATTCGGAGGCTAGGAAACTCTTCCAGGAGGCTTTCGACGCTCTTATCGATGTGTACGGCGCCGTCAATGAGGCTTCTATCACAATCCTCAACAACATCAGCGTGGCGTACGTCAATGTGGGTCTTCCCTGGTTAACCTAAAAATTATTCCTTTAATCTGTGTTGCTTATTCACAGCTGGAAAAGTATTCAGATGCCCGCGAGACCCTCTTGCAGGCCATCGAACTGGCTAAAGAGCTGAAAGACGTGGCCCAAGAGGGCATTCTGCAGGCCAATCTTGGTCTGGTGTACCTGCGCGAAGGTCTGACACAGCAGGCGGACAACGCCTGCCGCCTGGCCTGGAAGATGGGCAAGCGGCACAAGAATCCCGAGGCCATCGAGCAGGCCGAGTATTGCTTGGACGAGATTAAGGCCACACTGAATGGAGAGAAGCGGCGTCCGTGAGCTATATATATAACTTCTATACTGTATTTTTTCGACTATTTAAAAAACATTTAATTACAAAGTAAAGAGCAAATGCTGAAGGCTTAACGACTAATGCCAGCATGTTTCCATTATCCTTGTATACTGGGAAGAAGGCATCGTAGAATGGGGAACTTGCTTAAGTTGAAGGAAGGAACCTTCCAACCCACCTTACTCGAACTTGGCAATGACAATCATGAGGGCCACGCCGGTCAGGAGGGCAAAAATCTCTTTCAGCGACTGCTTCAGCTTGGTGGACTCCTCCAGCAGCTCCGGCAGCACACTAACGGTGGCTATGTAGATGAAACCACCGGCGGTAAAGGGCAGCACCCAAGGTGCCGAACCGTCGCTTCCGCTGCCAGCTCCCAAAAGTGCCAGCGCCGTGCCCGCAATCGCTCCAAGCGCAGTGACCAGTTGCAGCAGCATCGCCTTGCGACGCGAGCAGCCTGACTTGATCAGGATAGCAAAGTCACCTATTTCGTGAGGGACCTCGTGCAGCAGGATGGTGATGGTGGTGACAATCCCAATGCTATTGCCAGCCAAGTAGGACGCACCGATGGCCAGGCCGTCGGTGAAGTTGTGGGCAAAGTCGGCGGCCAGGTTCAGGTAGCCAGAGATCTCAACTTCGCCCTCGGGCTCATCGGCGGCGGCTTCCTGTTTCTTGGACTTCGGTTTGTTGCTGGTCTGCTTAGCCGCTGGCTTGTCCCCATCTCCGCCGTCTTCCTTCTTCTTCGAGGCCACTGGCTTGGGCTTTGGGGCACCATGACTGTGTCCATGTCCTCCCTGGCCTCCCTTCAGGATGCGCACTAGTTTCTCCACGGACAGGAAGGCAATAATACCGCCCAGGACCCACAGGCCGACGCTCATGTCGTGGCTATGCCCGTGCTCATGCTCTTCTTCTCCGTGATGATGATGATGATGATGTCCATGATCGTGATCATGGTTGTGCTCTCCGTGGCTGTGCGGATGCGTGGCATGTGGAATCAAGTGCAGGAAGGCATCTCCTAGCAAACCGCCGGAGGCGAATGCCAGCAGAACCTTGAGACGCGGCTTCATCGCCTCGCTGTTGTCGAGCGGAATGATGTAAAGCAGCACGAAGGGCGCGGCGCTGATAAGCAGCGTGGAGCCAATCGAGTGCAGCCAAATGGTGCTCATATCTGTGGAAAAGCATCAGCTAAGATATTTTCCGTGGGTAACAGGTGTCTGCAGGTCTTTCTTACCCACAGCCGGCTTTGTTTTCGCATGGCTCTCTTCGTGGTCATGATGATGATGCCCATCGTCGTCGTGGTGGTGGTCGTGCTCATGGTGATGATGATCGTGATCGTGATCATGACCATGGTGATGATGGTCATGATCATGATGATCATGATCGTGGTCATGCACTGCCGGCGGAGCCTTCTTTGGATCAAAATTTTCGTTGGCTTCCCGCGAGTATTTGAAACTGGGATTGCCCTGGCTGGCGCATAGTGACGGCAGGGAGAGGAGCACAATACCTAGAATAAGGCCCAGGGCTAATTTCTGGTAGAACTGCAGCTTGCTGCCCGGGAAATCGTCCACTTGTTTGGCCATTTTGGCTTAATCTCTCTCGATGCGTGGGACTGCGGCAAAAGTGTTGTGACGTGTGTGTTTTTTTCTTGGTGAGTACTGCAACTATCGATGACCGATAACAGTGTGTCGATTGTTGGTGGCTCGATGAAAGTTTAAAAAGTATTACGTATTTTTCACATATTATTTGATTTATTTCACCGAGTAAACAAATATGAAAAGATAAGTTTTCTGTATAATAGTGCTTGTCGATGAAGAAATTTGTGAAAAAATCCAGTAGGAAAGAAATACTAGATACACTGAAATAATTTATAGTTTTAATTTTAACAGCAAATTTTTGGCTGGGGTTTATTGTAATTTGTGCCTAGTTGGCCTTTAGGTGGCTTAAAAAGGCAGCATTGATCGGCTTTAAAGGCTGCTGCCTTTAAAATACTTTTTATATACAATTAGGGCTGTTCCAGAAATGCATGTAAGTTCCAAATCCTTTTAGAATAGTTGTACACATTAAATTCTTACAAACGTATTGGCCTGTGTTACAGAAATTACTAGAAATTTTAATACATTTCACAATTTGTTTACATAGAAAAATCCTAGTCGCTTTTCTGACGTGGGAATTGTTGGCTTTGGTAAAAATACAGAACATTTATTATCTTGCAAATATCCGGAGTAGAGAGCTTTTCACCTTCTTCCTTGATGTAAATATGTATAAAACTTTAACTTACCTTTAAATTTAATTACAACACATTTATTAATTAATATTAACTAATCATATGATAATTAAAAATCACCCGCCTTTGAATTATTTTAAATTTGTATATTTGCAATTAAATGACTATTAAATATCTTTAAGCTTTTAGTTTGTTTCCTATTTGTTTTTATCGTTACCAGACACTTGGCCGAACGAGGCTAATAACTAGACACTTGAAGGGTGCACAATATAATTTGTTGTATGTATAACGATGCCGTTGATAAGTCGTTACAAAAAGAACGCGTAAAATTCGTCGGTGTTCAATAAATAATTATGTAGTTCGAGTTGCACGATTGACACGGCAAATGTGGGTGTTGTGTGTGTTTGTGTGATTTCTGATTTCCCATATGTATGTATATATACAAGCCACTTTGGTTGCTGGTTTCCACTGAAGTTCCTGCTTCTCCTGCTCAGTACAGGTTGATCTTCTTGAGTATTGTCTTCCGACACATGTGGCAGGTGCGCAGCGTCTCGGCGCAATGGGAGCAGGCACCGTGACCACAGAGGAAGGCCACATCACGCTTGCGTTCCATGCAAATGCCGCAGAAGTGCGACTCCTCGAATTCCTGCACCTTGTTCTCCAGATACCGCAGCAGATCGCCCGACTGCAGGCGTGTGGGGTCATTGGGCGACGAGGTGGACGTGGGCAGGGCCACGACCCTGCCGCTGACGGTCAAACGTCGCTCGATGACCACGCCGCAGCGTAGACACTTCTTCATCCGGATGCCGCACTCCTCGCAAGCGATCTGATGCTGGCACGGCTCGAAACGAACTAGTTGCAGGTTCTCATTGCACACGATGCACTCCTGGGGCCCGGAAACGATCACCGGACTGGGACTGGAACTAGGACCCGCCGCCCCAGCCACAGCTACCTCCGTGGAGCCGGCTTGCACCGGCGGCTTTGGTGCTTTCTTGCGCGGCGCCACCTGCGGCAAAACGTTCTGCTGCGGAGCATCCGAGTTGAGTTTCTTAACGCCCGGCGAGGCAGAAGGCGTGCTTGTAGCGGCCGCAGCTGCCGATGGCGATGCTGTGTCGTTGGGCTTTGGTATTAGATCCAGTTGCTGGCGCTGCGGCGGCACTGGCGCTGCTGGAGCTGATGCTGTCGCTGCTGCTGGTCCCGCTCCATTCGATTCCGCTTCCTCGCTAGCAGCTGCCGCTGACATGTCTAGGGCCTGTAAGTTCAGTGGCAACGCCTCCGTTTCACCCTGTTGCTGGCCAAAGATCAGCTGCCGGATATTGCGGTCCGTAATCCATTCGAAAATGCTGGCATTGGCATTGTTGAGCTCCACACGGCAGCCGGCGCGCGAGAGATAGATCAGGATGCTGTACATCAGGCGATCTTCCGCTCGCACACTGGTCTGCACCAGGCTCTGGTAGAACTTGTGGATCTCGGGCGCCTCCTCCGGCTGCGGTTCGGCCGCCGACTGCAGATTCGACTTTTTGATCACGCACAGATGCATCGCATTGTCGCCGTCTTCATCCTTGGCGTTCACGTCGCAGGCGAGACGCACCAGGCGCTCGATAACCCCGGCATGACCTTGTGAAACAGCCAGCAAAAACGGTGTCTGCCGACGATTGTTGCATATATCCAGCTCTGCCTGTCCCTCGGTGACCAGGGTTTCCACTACCTGGGCGTGGCCGTTGAGGGCAGCCAAATGGAGAGCCGCAAAGCCATCGTCCTTGCGCACGTTGACCAGTTGACGGGAGAGCAACAGGATGCGCCTAGCGGCCACCACATTACCCTTGAGCGCCGCATGATGAAGCACATTAAATCCTCGATTATTCTTCACCGTAAAGTCCAGGTTGGGTGCGTTGCAGAGTAGCTCCACCACCTCCGTGTTCTCCTTGCCAATGGCATCATGGAGCGCCGTATCACCGTACGAATCCTGAATGTTCACATTGGCATTGTGCTCGAGCAACTCGCGGACGCAGTGTGGCGTCTTCTTGTGCGCACAGATGTGCAGGGCAGAGCAGTGGCTCGAGTTGAGGAAGTTCACCTCGGCGCCGTGCTGAAGCAGGACCCGCATGGTGGTCGGCTGATTGCCAAAGGCGGCATAGTGCAAGGCAGAGTCGCCCTCCTTGTCCACGGCATTGACATTGGCCCCCTTGGAGATGAGGTAGCTGACCAGTTCGACGTAGCCCTGATGGGAGGCAACCTGAATGCAGGCCTTACCGCCACTCATTACGTCCACCTGGCCGGGATTAACGTCCAGGTATTGGCGCACAAAGTCCAAATGCCCTTGAGCGGCCTCCCTCACCAGCTTGTCGGCCACGGAGCTGCCGGAGAGGCCAGAGAGTGGGGTCATGACATGATCGGCACGTCGGTGACTCAGGTCCATCATGCTGTTGGAGCGCTCGGCAGCCGTGGCCAATGGCGAACGCTCCAGCTTGACACATTTGGGATTTAGGGTCCATTCGAAGCCATCGTCCAGCTGCTGGATACGTAGGTCGCCGTCCGAGTAGACCTTCACCACTTTGCAGAGTTTGCCCAGGGCCTGGAAGGTAGAATTTAGCTTAAACTCCTTTTATTTCTTAAAAGAAAATTCATTTACACTTACATATCGCATTATTTCGATCCATTCGCCGTGGCCCTTCTGCAGCTGCTGCACCTTTTTGGCATCGTTGATGATGGTCACCAGATCGCCCACCCGAAATGAGACAACCTTGACGAGAGCGGCGGGATGGAAGGTCCAACGGTTTGGACAGTTCTCATACTGGACACTGCAGGAACACAATTAATATGAGCAACTTTACTCTTAAAGGTACTGTAAGCTACTGACCGTATGTCGCCCTTGTCCGTTATCCGATGGACGGTGCCCAGCTTGGACAGATGCTCGACCATGCGCGGATTCCATCCGCCGTGGCCCTGTTGCAGCTTCATCAGGGCATCGACCTCGAGGCACACCTTGACGCGATCGCCTACGGAGAAGCTTGGCTTCACCATCGGCGCCACCGGCTGCAACTCCTCCGGCTGTCCCAGCACTGGCATATGATCCTTGTAGTAGTGTCCACCACCCGTGGCCGCTATATACTTGAGGTCCACGTTGCCCTTGTGGCCCAAACGATAGACGTTCGTCGATCCGGTTACCCACGAGACGTTGGCCACGCTGCGACACGATTCGTTGTCCCAGCCACGAATTTCCATTACCCGCCCCGTCTTGCCCTCGCCGCCGTCCTGTTCGCTCCACTCCCAATCGGGACCACGGACCACCTTCGCGCCTACAAAGATGCCGCGCAATTGAATGCGCTTGGAGTTCTTACGGATCGGCACCCGTACCCCCAACGAATTGGGCGTCGTGTAACGTATGAAGGGGTGTTCCAAATCGTGCAGATCCTCGGCGTAGCAGTAGGCGCAGAGATGGTAGTTGGCACACTGGGCACACTTGAAGACTATGCCGGCAATGCCAGCCTTGGAGCAGCCATCGCAGACGACATTTGAGTGACGAACTCCTGTGGTTTATTATAGAAAATATAAATGATTAGGAATTGCAATAATTGTACATCAATTATTATAATAAATAAATAATAAATTAATTAATAATGTACATAAATTATTAATATTATTAAAAACAATTATTTAAAATTTTGTAGATTAGAAAAAGAAGTTTTTCCCTTGCATAAGAGGTTTCTATTTTCAGTGGAGTATTCTCAGTTAAGGTATTCTTTTTACGCTCTTTCAATAACAATTTGCACTATATGTTCGTGAGGTTAATAAATGTTTAACTTATTTGTTTAAATCTTTTTTAGAGGTGATAGCACGGATGTAAGTATGTACACATATTAAAGGGAAAAGTCTGATTTGTAGAAGAAATATTGCTCCTAACATCATATCATATTTATTTCGATTTCCTAAAAATTATATTTAAAGCATTTAATGATAGTCATAGACCATTATAGTTTAAACCAAGTTTGGGTTTATCTTTTGCACAATTGCGATATATTATAAACAGAACATTGACTTATCGCACATTCTTACATATTTATATCGAAATTACAAATTTTTTATTCATATATAGCATCAAATATCAATTGTTTCTGCTATCACGCTATTTCTTTTAAATTTTTAAATAGATTTTCTATTTTTAATATAGATTTGCTGTTTAAAAATTGTTTTTTCCATTTTAGATTTTCTATTTTTATGTAAAAAAAATCATATTATTAAATTATAAAGCCATTTATATAATTTACATTATAAAAGGCACTCTTCACTTACCAACTTGAGCATTATCCACAATTATCAGATCGTACTGGTTTTGATATCCCACCCGGTAGTTAGTCCTGGGTCCTGAATCCCAGTTAACCACCACAGTGTTCTCCGGTGAGTGTGTCGATCCGCAACGGCCTATTTCGCAAACGGTTCCAACGTGACCTTCTCCGTCGTCTATTGTGTAAGAAATGAAACAAAGTTGGAGACGTCTCTAAGTTTGTGGCATTGGAGAAATTTAACTGCATGCTGCCTTCTCCTGGGGCTGAATTGTGTGTGAAATGTGCATCGACATCCGGTGGATGTCCGCCATGTGGAATGCATACGCAACACTTCCTCCCCTCTTCCTTGCAACAACACGCCACGCCATAACTATAAATACCGGGAATCATTGACTGACTCGGGCTCAGGCTCCAAGCGGATCTGGTTATGCACTCGGGCTGGGACGTGCAGCTGCTCTTTAATTACCACAACACACACGGCGGGCGTGGAATCATTCTCGAGAGGGTGACATTTAATGTTAGCCTAGGGAAAGCGTCGTCTGCAACTTTTTGTTTATGTCTATTTTCAACGCACCCCAGTCAACACAGCCAACACAGCCGGTTTTTGGGGAGCCTCAGGAGCGCCGGTTGGGCCAAAAATAAACTCTCCACGCTCTCTCCCCAATCAACAGCAGCAACAGCAGCAGGGCCTGCTGGAACTGCTCGCGTGGGGATCGCGCAGTGTGCCTAAAAATAAACACTCCAAAATGGAGACAAAATGGCACGCGCCCTTGCTGTGCCGTGACAGCCAGACTTTTGCCGCAGGGCCCTTGGAGGAGTAGGGGAATTCCTGCTGTGACCTAATCTGTGGGGATGTGAGTACATAGGCCATGTGCAGCGGCAGTTGGCGACACTCTAGGCTCAATATGAATTGTTTTTTTTTACACTTGCAAGGGAGGCAGTTGGTAACAGATATTTTATGGTATATTGCTCGGAATCGAAGGTATATCAGTTACGGCGTTAGACAATTCGTAGAACTTAACTATAAACCATTTTAGGTACTTTAATTTCCAGTTAAATAGAAAGTTTTATAAAGAATATGTGAATTTTGAAGTATTAATGGAAAAATCAAGTGATATCTTAGGATTTCGGGGAGTTTAACTTGCTTATAGGCTTAGAAGGCACTCCTGGGAGTACGGATTGTAAAGCTATTATATGTATATACTCTATTGTATATCGAGGAAGCCCTCCCTCTAGCATCTAGGCTTGCGGATATCAAAGGAGCATATTAAAAACAAAATTTGTGGTCTTAATAATTAATATCTTAATAAAAAACACTTAAGCAACAAACCACAAAGCATTTTTACATATTTTAAGGTTGAATATTGTACAAATTCGAGCTTAGTGCGCTCTTTTAAATTATTTCAAAATTGTTGGTATATTTCATAACATTTTAGGTCAAATCGTTTTGGTTGCATCTGATTATATACAACAAAAAATATGACTTTATAGTTCTCTATGGATAATAGAAATTATAATTACTATATGGTAATATCAAGAACGATCTTTTAAGGTTAGTACGATCGCAAGTTCTTTCGAAATGCTCCCCACTATACCCATCAATTATGCGCCTTTCCAGCTACGGAGAGAGCAAATTAATTCAATTAAAAACTACGCAATATTATTGTTTGCCTTAGAACCTATTTACCTGCCGCGCAGGTTAAGGTGTTGTTAGCTTGTATATGTACGTAATATCGAGAATCGAACCACACATATGTGTATATCCCAGCCATATATGTATGGACCATAAAACGAAGCGACGAAAGCAGAAGCAATTGGTAAGCGCAAGAATTTCGCTGCTGTTGCTGCTGCCGCCGCAGTGAGTGTTGCTAAAAATAGCGAGGCGCGTCCTCTTTACATACAACAACGCCCCGAGCAGTGGCAACGGACACGGACACGGACATGGACACGGATACGGGCACACACCTCTCTCTCTCTGTCTCTCTCAATAGCCCTCCCCTTCCTCTTCCTTCCACTTTCTCCACCGCTCCCCGTGCACGGGGTGCCAATGCCAAGTGAGTTTAGTTTCGGTTCTACAGTGGAATATCGGTTGGAGGGAATCAAATCAATTTACCAAAGTTTATCTAATCAATTTTATCGGGAATTTGCCTTTTTTTCTATATACAATTACTTGTTACAGCTGTTTAAAAAGGGGTCTTATATTTGTTTAACATTTTTGCTACTTTAAAGGAAAAAAGGGGTTGGTTTAATAGACACTTTGGAGTTTATTGTTGATGAGGTTTTATTTAGAAATGTATTTGTGTATGTTTTTAGAATTGACATATTTAAATCAGTATTTTTAAGTAGATTAGGTAATCACGTCGGGGGAGGAAGGGGATCAGGAGGAGAAATATATATAAATAGGGGGGATGGTGTCAAATATGATTTTAAAAAATCCTTGCTAAATATCACATAGCAACTATATTAAAATTTGAGATTAATAATTTTTTTGTTACTTTCAAGGAGTTAAGCACCTCAAATCAGGATCTTTTTATAAGAAATGTATTTACGATCTTCAAAAATGCAATCAAATATAAAACGCTGAACACTATGTTTTCTGTTAGATGTTCATTCTATGAAAGTTTGTCTGTATTTTCTAATTTGGCCTTCTGCTAATTTTTAATTTTCAATTGATTTAAGTGCAGAGCCAAATACGAGGCAAGTTAAGTAATGTTTAATGGTTTTAAAATGGTTTCTACTAATACAGCGCTTTAATTATATAATTCTATAATTTCTGAATAAATTTTCAGTATGTGTTAGTCATTTAGCAAAGGTAATTTAGCCTCAAAACCTATTAGACCTATTCATATCTTTTTATATGACACCACTTCCAGGGTTTCCCCGAACCAATCTCCACCGTGTTTGATTTCCATCAAACTCGCATATTGAAAAAAAACTCGTGTATAAACAGAGAGAGATCCCAATGGCAAGTTAATTTCCCCTTTCTGGAGGAGGAGGTAAGTAAACAAAGTAGTGGCTGACTCGTGGCTTCCTCTTGCTGTTGTTCCTACCTTGATTCGACCAGATCCAATTGGGTCCGCGCACCACTCGAATGCCGGGCGGAATGGAGGCTCGCATGTCGGTTAGTTGACTCAGAATTGGTTGGGTATGGTGTGTGTGATTCAGTCTCAGCTCGCTGCGATTCCGGTTGCCAGTTGTCAGTCGTCAGCCTTCGCCTGCCTGCCTGCAAGGAGGATATGTGACGCTTGACATTAGTCGGTAGTGTCTGGGTTGTCGGGTCAGGAGGAGTTTGAAGATGATAGGACGCGGCGCGATGATAATTGGGTCAACTAAATGGCGCCCCAGTCAGCGCATGACTGAAGGGAGAAACCCGCACAAGAGGCGCATATTTGTGGGAGGCTGAATAAGCGCTCTGTATAGGGCACATGCTGCTCGAATAGAAGATATGGCCTTCTGACACATGGTCTCCTGATCGCCAGAGCTACATGCTTGGACTCCGTTCCAGGGAGCTGCTGCTGTCGTCGTTGTCATGGTGCGGGTGCAGCCACTCTCGCATGACGCATGCCGATAAGGCATATACATGTGTATGGTGTTTTTTTTTCGGGAGGAAGCACCTAGTAGCCAAAGCTCCAGCAGCTGATAAAGGCCAAATGTTGTGATTTTCCTTGTCTTCTCAACTGTTTCGGGGTTTTAGTTCTATTAATTGACCCGCATGTGTTGTTTACGAAAAGTATTTACGCGCACACACAGCCACATATCGCCTCTGCCTCTCACTCACATCGTCCAAATGCGAACGAATATATATGTATATATATATATGCGGAATCGCCCTCGGTGTGTGCGCGCTGCGTACATATGTATGTGAAGAAATGATTGTTGGGGCACAGCAGCTTACCAATGCAATTGGGGAACACTGTCGCCCGTCCAGCAGTCGATGCTGCTCCAGCTGTTTGCAATTGAAAAAAATACTTTTAAATTCTGCTCCACGGCCTTAATGGTGCATTTTATGCGCGCGTGCGCTTTTTATTGAGCATTTAGTGTTTCTTTTGCCTAAAGTGCATGGGGACCGTTGCTACGGCGGCCAAATGGGGCATAATTCACTCGTTCGGGCACTTTATTTCCGTACTTCACTAACACACCGCCGACGCACGAATTGTCTCTCTGCTAGGGGACATTACAATTTCGAATTTTAATTGGCCCAAAATTCACAATTTTGCTAGCACTAAAATAATACAACTACAATTTGGGTTGCTTCTTCTTTCTTTAGGTATGGCCTAAAGGTGGCAGTGCAAAAATACTAGTTGTATCGATACATTCGATAGGCGGTCGTAGAATCGCAGCCGCAATCGATAGTTCACAACAAACCCCAACACATGTTCACTGTTGTTGTGTGTTTTTGGCCGTAACCAAAATTTTAATTTTAATTGTTTAACTAATGCATGCTTAGCTTTATTTATTGCCTACGCGGATGTAATGAAAAGAACTGTCACAATGGACCAATTACCATATCAGACAGCAATTAAGAAGGGTAAGTTCTAGATTGAACTGAAAAGGATTGAATGAATAATGGTTTAACTTCTGTAGCCCAATTGGTGGAGAGGAATCCTCAGTTGCAGGTAGACCCCATGCGAGTATCCATGCACGAGGAGGGAGACATCATAGCCCTGGCCGAGCAAATCCAGAATGCCGACAAACAGTTGAAAAACACAACTTGCCACAAACTAGGTGTTATTATGGATCAGGTAAATCACTAAATCTTTTTATTGTGTCATGAAACTAAGGTGTTACTAACAGATCAAAATGCTGCAAGCCCAGGCCATGGATATACTGAAGGAGTCCAATATTAACCGAGAACTGCACAGTGCTGCCTGCAACTTCAACAAAAAACCCGGACAAATCTATCATCTATATCAGAGGGCATCGGGTCAAAACTATTTCAGCATGCTATCGCCGCAAGTGAGTTTGGGATTTTAAAATCACTTCGAAGCCCCTACTAATCATCGGTCTTTTAGGAATGGAATCATTCGGTTGACCAGACTTTCAAGGGCAGTTACAGACTGGAGTTCGATCTGAGCTGGACACCTGTGGATAAAATTAAGCAGCAGGATGAGAAACTCAACTGGACGGAGCAGTGCATGCAAAAAGCTATGGATTCAACGGCCATGGCCATAGATTTTAATTTAAACAAAGACTAAATTCTCCAATAAAAGTTAACCATAATTAAATAACCAAGGCAGGGATTAGTTTCAATTCATTTTAGTTTACTTGGTGTTACAATTTAATAAACACAATTCGTAGAGAAGTCAAAAAGTTTTCTAAATTTCTTCATATTTATTTAAAGTAAAAGGGTATTCTATTTATTTAAAATGGTTTCTAATATAATTCAAATCTTCGGAACGGTAATTAAAATAAGAAATAAAAAATATCGTAATAAATTATATTTCGGTTATCGATAGATCAGCTTATCGAGTGCAGACATCGAAATATTTTATTAGAACCAGCTCAACCATCGATAACTACCAGTTCGATTGCTGTTTTGTTTTCACTGGAACAGCTGAGCTCTCGTGAAGTTTTTTTTTGTGAAACGGCGTATTTTTTGTTTGTTTTGTTTCATTTAGTGTTTCGTTCAGACATCAAAAATGTCCACGCCCAAGAACGAGATGTACTACAGCCTGCTGGAGTGGTTCAAAACCCTCAACCTGAATGCGCCGCACTCGGACGCTGAATCCTTGGCCGACGGAGTGGCGCTGGCCCAGGCACTGAATCAGTTTGCCCCCGAATCCTTTACGGATTCCTGGCTGTCGAAGATCAAGGCCAGCGCCGTTGGCAGCAACTGGCGGCTGCGGATGAGCAATCTGAAGAAAGTCACCCAGTCAGTGTACGACTACTACAGCGAGGTGCTGAACTACTCGCTGAGCGACTTTGCCAAGCCCGATCTACAGCGCATCGCCGAAAAATGCGATCTGAGCGAGCTGGAGCGGCTGCTGCAGCTGGTCCTTGGGTGCGCCGTTAACTGTGCCAAGAAGCAGTCCTACATTACAGAGATCATGTGCCTGGAGGAGGAGCTGCAGGCGAACATCATGCGTGCCCTCCAAGAGCTGGAGTCTACACGCACTGCCTCATCCCCGGAGGGAGGTGTGGTTACGTCGCTGTCGCGCAGCTCCATCAGCGGCATGCTGGACAGTAAGGCGGTCCAAGAGGAGCGCGACGCCATGGCTCAGAAATGCTTCGAAACGGAAAAGAAAATGCTACTGCTCATTGACGAGAAGACCAATCTGCAGCAGGAGTTGCAGAAGGTCCAGCAGGAGTTTGCGCGTCTCGAGCAGCACTCAACGGTCATTGGCGATGATGGCGTCTCTTTGGGACCGGTGCAAACCGGATCCGTGCGCTACAACGAGCTGCGCCGGCAACTGGATCTACTCAAGGAGGAGCTCATACAGTCGGAGGGAGGCCGCGAGGATCTGAAACTCAAAGCCCAGCAACAAGACACCCTCCTCCTGCACATGCAAATGCGCATAGATGAACTAATGGTAGGTATAAGAGGTAGTTTGTCCCTGAATACTTACTGAATGTTTTTTGTTATTTTTACAGAAAAGTTCAGCTGAGGTGACCACACTTAAGGACGAGGTCGACGTGTTGCGGGAGTCCAACGACAAGCTAAAGATATGCGAGGCCCAGCTGGACACGTACAAGAAGAAGCTGGAGGACTACAACGATCTGAAGAAGCAGGTTAAGATATTGGAGGAGCGCAGCGCCGACTATGTCCAGCAAAATGCTCAGTTCGAAGAGGAAGCCAAGCGATATGCCAACACCAAGGGTCAGGTGGAGCTGTTTAAGAAGGAGATCCAGGATCTGCATGCCAAGCTGGACAGCGAGAGCAGCAAGAATGTTAAGCTGGAGTTCGACAACAAGAACCTAGAAGGCAAGAACCTGGCACTGCAGCGGGCCAAGGACAGCTTGCTTAAGGAACGTGATAATCTACGCGAGACCGTCGACGAGCTGAAGTGCGGACAATTGTCTTCCAACTCAGCACTAGCAGGTAACACAGTCTCCCGGGAGCTACAGCCCTCGGCTGCCGTTGAGAAACTCCAGCGCTTGGAGGCGGAGAACAAGGCCTTGCGCGAGGGCCAAGGCGGTCAGACCGCATTGGCGGTGAGTCATCAAAGATTATATGACCCAAAGGCATCATTTCTATAGAATTATTATTGCAGCAACTTCTGGACGATGCCAACAAACGTTGCGAGAATTTGCGTGACCAACTAAAGACGGCCAATGAACGTATACTATCCCTGTCGCATGCCTCCCAAAGCGATGATCCCATTCTTAAAGAGTATGTATTACCTATTAAAAATTGAATATTATTATTAATATTATATATATTTGTATACCAACAGGAGCGAGTTTGGCAAGCAAATCAAGCAGCTGATGGAATTAAATGAACAAAAGAGTGAGTACCGGAACACTTTATAAAATAATAAATATTTAATGCATATAAACAACCCATTTATAGCACTCCAACTGGAGGAATCGGTGACCCAAAGCTCTTCCCTGCAATGCAAGGTGACGCAGCTGGAAACGAATTTGTCTGCCCGGGAGCAGGAAATTCTGGCCTACGACGCCAAGTACCGCAAGTGTGTGGAGAAGGCCAAGGAGGTGATCAAGAGCATTGATCCCCGGATAGCCAGTGGTTAGAGTCCCTAGAATAATATACAAGAATATCCACTCAATGTCCACCCAATTCCAGCTCTGGATGCCAGTGTTTTGGAGAAGAGCGCCGCTGATGTCGTTGAGGACGAACCCAAGCCCAAGATGAGCGTGATGGAAGAGCAGCTGATGACGTCGGCCTTCTACAGACTAGGCGTCAATGCCCAGCGCGATGCAATAGACTCCAAGCTGGCCATCCTAATGGGCTCTGGACAGACATTTCTTGCCCGCCAGCGACAGTCGGCGCCCCGCAAGTCCCTAAGTGCAATGAAATCGAAGTAAAAGGGTAATGACCTGATGTATAGGATAAGGAATTTACTAAGCATAGTTCTGAATGCAAATTTATATAATTAATATATAATACAACTATTTATTGGACCTTTGCATGGATCTATTATACTTATTATAGGAAACAAAAATATAAAAATGTACTAAAATATATCAAGAAAATATAGTTACTTTCGTTCATTAAACAAAACTCTTTTTAATAGCAAGATGAACAATTGCAATATGTAAGCAAGTTTCTTTGCTTGAGAACGTAAAAAGCTATATATAGAATGCGCTTGCTTGTGTGGGTAAAGATCTAGACAGCTTGGGTATACGTGTGCCCATATATATAATGTCGCTGTATGCGTACAAGAGATCACCTGGCTCAAGAGCGCTCTCCCCGGCTCCTTATTAAGACAGAATAAAGCCTGTACTGTTATTTTGGCTGCAAAAAATCTTATGGCTTTACTTACCTTGAGCCTTATATTGTCTTTGGTCCACCCCATCAAATCCCCTTCAATTTAAAGACACATTTGGTCTTATTGTAAATATCTTAGCTTTTAATATGTAGAATTTAAATACATTCAACGCAGAGCACAAATAAATAAAAGGATAGCTCTCCTCGACTCTGGGAACCCAGAGAGAGAGTCTTGGAGAGAGTCTCTTGGGCATTGGCACAGGTAGGAAATGCAATTCGAAAGGGAGCTACACGGACATGAACGGTAATAACAATAGGTTCCCATCGATGATCCAACACTCCACACATGGCGATCAGTTGGAGTTTGGGTTGCGTTCCGCCGGTTGCCGGCTGGTTCGCATTCATTCGAAACTGCTGCAGTCTACATACTTGGTACATATTGAGGATCTCTGACCCCTGCCTGCCTGCTTCCTGCTTCACCAAGGCCGCCACATGCTCTCATCCTGACCGGCTGCCGCCGCCGCTGCTGCAGCCGCCGCCGCCGCTTGGGCCATGTAGTGGTACTCCTCCTCCTGGCGCTGCCTCAGCGCCTGGCGAGCAGCGGTGCTAGTCTGCGGCCGGGGACCTGCCTCCGGTGCCTCGTTCTCATTGGAGCCGATACCGCTCTCGGATCGCGGAGAGGATTGCTGCGTGGGTGGCATTGACTTGAGCTCCGATACCGAGACCCCCGAACTAACAGATGCTGCCACCGAAGCGGGCCTCTCCGACTGAGTTATGGGTAAGGGTGTTCCAGCCGCCGATGTGGCCATGGCGGAAACGTTGACTCCTGCGGAAGCGGCTACCGCCATGCTGTTGGCATAGGCCGCGGCGGCAGCGGCAGCCACATGGGCCGCCTCCAGGCTGCCGGGAAAACTGGGACTCAGTTTGCCTGCCAAGTGCGGCTGCACGCGCTGCAGCTCGATCAGACGTTCGAAATCCGTCCGCGTGGCTATCGGATCCACCAGAGGCTGAGTGCTCAGACCGAGCGCCGCCGCCAGTTGAACGTAGTGGGGCGGGAGGACGAGGACTCCGTTGACGGAGTCCGGCTGCTGCTGCTGCACCTGCGCCTTCAGCTGCTGCTTGTACTGCTCCAGAACATTGGCGCACACCTTGTTGCGATCCTCCTCGTAGCTCATCTCGCTCGAAACGTTTACATCCTGCGGAGATTGCTGGCTCTGAGCCTGCTGCACCTGGATTGGGATCGGAGTGTGTGCCTGGGGCTGCTGTCCGCGGTTGTTGTTCTCGTCCTGGGGCGCTGGCGTCGTAGGCAGAGCTCTCTGCTCCGCAGCCACTAGCTTTAGACCCTTGCTGTAGTCCACAGGATTCGAATCCTGGCTGCTGTAGTCCAGCGAATGATCCTCCGGCTGCGACTTCTTCGTCTGATTCAGGTCAAAGCAGCTGCTGTTGCTGGGACTCTCGGCAAAGCTAGCCGTCGAATGAGGGCATATCTCCACATCGATCTCGGCGATGCACTGGTCCAGGTGCCGGAGGAGTCGCGCCTTGGAGCCCGGTTCCGCCAGCGTGGGCATGGTGCCCTGTGGTGGAGGCTCAGGAGTGGCCAGGTAACGAGCAACCTCTCGGGCGCAGTCCGTGTAGCCAGCTCGGTATTTGTTAACAGCTGAAAAGGCAATAAATTAACTTATATTTCTATCTAGGATAATAATTTAAATTAAAACAAGTAAAATTAATAAAGATAAACTTACATGGATCATCGAGATTGCGATGCCTTTGGAAGTGCCGCACGGTTAGCTCCAGTATGTCCGCCTTCTCCAGCTTGGTGTGCTTCGCTTGACCCTCGCCGTTCTTGCCATTCTGGCTCTTGGTGGACTCAAGGATGAGGGCCTTCAGGATGGCCAGGCTCTGATTGATGCGCGCCCGCCGTCGCTTCTCCATGAGTGGTTTATTTGTCCGCTTGCTGATGTCCTGCGACGAGGTCACATTCTGCGTCGAGCTGACCAGCCCGATGGACTTTATGCCGCTGCCATTGGTTGAGCCGGCGGCTGTGAATCCGATGCCTGACCAAAAAATGAAGCCGCATATAGACATTAGTTGGTAATTGCATTAAAAGTTTTTGGGGAGCATCATGTGGGATTCCCAAAACTAGCAAGGGTTTTGGTAAATTCAAGGTTCATCTTTGCCTTAATTGATTTATGGTGTTATAATATGCTTAGTTACAGTGTTAAAATAAATTAAATTGTTGCTCTCCAACTTTTTCAAAGGCTAACAATATTTTTACAAGCTGATTTTGAAATTCAGTAGAGATAGAACACGACCAGCTTTAGTTTAGGCCAATTAGAATTCTTTATTTTTATTTTATAGAGATATTTTTTCTCTTAAATTTCTTTAAAAATATGTTTAACACTTTTTAGGGTCTATTTGAAAGAGTCTGTCTTTATTCAACTTTTTTTGTAGCTCCCAACATGTCGAATAGTTAACATTAAGACAACTATATTATGCAGTTGGATAATCACAAACTTTTATTAATTTATTGTAGATTTGAGCATAATGCAGCAATTTCTGATAACTTTATTTTGTAAAGCTTTCACATATCACAAGCTCTTTGTCCACAGGTGTCTTTCGTTTCGTTTGTTTATTATTCAAGTTAAGCCTGGTTAAACATATTATGGTTACTTTGTCCTCAAGTTGTTTACAATGTTTCACTTGTTTATCACTATATAATTCATTAAATGTTTTTAAAGTTATTTAGATTGTTATAATAAATAAAAGAAACACTTTCTTTGTTCCTCCACTATTTGTATTTTATTTTCACAAATATCTCAAGACTTTTGTTTAAAATGCAGGTATGTTTACTATTTAATGGGAACAATTAAACACAGGATAATGCGGTTTTTTTGGTGAGTTATTAAGAAACATTTATTTTACCAGATGCTGATTTATTTTTCGAGTAATCCTTATCACGTTTTGCTGTCATTTTCTCATTTTAACGGAATTCACAAGAATTCGTCAGGGCTAAGCAGGTAATTAAGTGCCAAGGTCTGGCTCGTGGTCTTATTTATTAAAATTGTTGTTTAAATTAGAAGAAATTCCTCTCTTGGACCGCGACAACAAAAATTACGTCTTTGGCTTGCGTCAAAGTGTGACGGTTTAATAACCGAACTACGAAGGATCTGCGTCCGCACGGTTCGAGGATTCACGGCAAACTGAAGGCGAGTGCCAAAAACAACTGCGACTTTTCACTTCGTTTTTACACGCCGTCGGTTATATGGCTTGGCTTGGGATTCTTTGATTTTCCGCTGCCGCGTGCGCCTGGCTTGTGCGAAATTTCCCGACTGAATCGCTTGGTTAGCTCATGTTGCTGCCACCGCTGCCGCTGCTGGTGATGTTGCTGCTATTGCTGTTGCTGCTAATGTTGCTGCTGGCGGTGGCACGAGCCGCCGCCGCTGCCGTCGTCGTCGTCGTCGTCGTTGCCGTCGTCGTGTGGCGCAGCAACCAAAGCAGATTGGAGTCAACCGACAATAAAAGCAGCAACAACAACAACAGCAACAAAAACAATAGCAACACCAATCAGCAGGAGCAGCAGCAGTAGCAGCAGCAACACCAACAATGGCCAGGGATGTGGCAGCAACAACAGCAGCAGCAGCAACGCCTGGCTGCCTGCCACGTTAATGGTGGTTGTGGTAATGGTTGCCCCACCGACCTCCGCACACACACACACACAGCACACACAGTCGGCGAGAGCTTAACGACGCAGCGGAGGCATGTTGCCAGTGGGCGGTGGGTGGACGTGATGGCATGGTGGTGGCATTGCTGGCGCGCTGGCTGCGGCAAATGTCAGGCAGCCCGAGCGACAAGCCGGAGCGACGTGCCGCCATTTGGACGGACGGCGTGACCATGTCTGGCTTTAGCACACACACACACACACACACACACACAGCCACTCAAACACTGACATAGTCGTAGACACACGAACCCACACACAGGCATACAAATCAATTCGCTTAGGCGCAAATACCAAATTACCCAGCAGACATGGCGTATGAGTAATTTTTGGCGGGCCAAAAAAAACCAAGCATACTTCTTAGGGATCAGACGGTGAACTGTGTTCTTTTTTGTTTTTCTTTAGTTAAAGCAGGTAAGCTATCAGCTTTGACTTGTAATAATTGTATTTACTTTATTTTTCATCCTTTCTTTGTAATTAAACAGAATGGGGATTAGGATTATAAAAGGGATTTAAATAAATCTTGCATTAAATGATAAACTTAACAAGGTTTCTAAAATAGGCCAACATAAAAGGAGATCTGATAAATATCTATAAGTATAGCCCTCAAGCGATTAAATGTTTGTTGTAGCCTTGTTTTTATGTATTAATTAATACCCTTGTTATCATTTTATTGATTAAATAGAAACTGATCTTGTTGTATTTTGATAAATACGTTAGTGATCTTGTTTTTTATTTTGGTAATGCGTTGTTTACCTTATTTCTGTGGAAAAAACTGTGTAATAATCATAAATTTATCATTTATTCTTCAAAAATTAAAGTTAGCTTACGCCCTTTGCTCATTGGGTGGAACTCGGCGTCAACGGCGTGAGCAGGCGGGTCTGTGGCCTGCGGGCGACGAAGCAACGCCTCCGACCGACTGACTACGGGTCGCGCGGGGTCAGTGGGGACCTGGGAATGGGATTGGGACTTGGAGTGTGGGTTGGGGTTTGCGTTTGGGATTCAGGCGGCGGCGACGGCGGCGGTGGTGTGCGGGTGTGTTTGCTGTCGCTGACTTTGCCATTCGGCTGCCCGCATCGAAATCATAACACAAACGAGGCGAAACTTCTGCGGCGCGGCAGTCGTGGTGCAAATAATAAGCCAGGCCAGGCGACAACGCGGGGAGCCAGGCTGGAATTGGGAAGCTCAGAGCTGGGAGCAGGGAGCAGGGAGCAGACCAGGGGCAGGCAGCATGGAGCAGTGACGGCAGCCAGACGAAGACAACTGTGACAGTGGCAGTAGAAAGGACTATTAGATAAATACGCTGCTGGCTGGTGTGAGTTTAGGGGCTGGGCGGTGGCAATATCGTGGCAACAAAGTTGATGGCAACAAATTGCAGTGGATGTGGCCCATCCCCATCCACATCCAGCCGGGGCTTAACAAGGTGCGCCACGCACAACCACCAATGACGACCAACAAGCAACAACAAGTGCCCCAAACTGCGTGATAAACAATATGGAAATTCCACATTGCTGCAGAGGAGTCAGCCAGGCGTCCCACATGTGGAGGATTCACACAGGACTCCATCGCTTACATCCAAAAACCAATCGAATTTGTACATCCCATAATGCGTCACAAGGCTGGCAGGATATTCGGAGCTTGGCTTAACATCTTTCACGACGGATGAGTGGCATTCACTGCCGCATTGAACACAGGACGAAATATCATATATTTGCAATTGTTTTATTTACGCCATTGTCACTGCTAACTTATAATAGGTTAAATCTAACTCTTGATGTTTAATTATAAATTTTATTTCAAAGGTCTTGCTTAGAGGAATGTATAGAATTTGTTATTGAATTGGAATTAGCTCAGATTTAATGCATTGACTTCCATGAGGATGTCCTTGTATGGTTTGTGTAATGCCACAAATCAATCTACACAGAATTTGGTCATAAACAATTATATTTCTTACTACTAGATACCTTTTTTAATCAGTTTAAAGTACGATGCCGGCCCTACACATTTTTTATATATATACACAAACAATTTTTCCACTTTCTATCGCCGTTCTATGTCGATAAGACCGAGTTTTTTTTTGTAAATTTCACTCCAAAATCGGAACTCTATTGACTAAGGATTTTTAATAAAAAAGAATGAAATATTTTAAGGACACATACTCTATAGTATGTGATAATAACTGCTTAAAAGTTTCAAATTATTTATTCTGACCCCCAATCTGCTTTTAAATGTGGTCAGCAATCGCAATCTCCAAGTCTCAATAGAATAAACCTTAAACAATTATTTTCTTTAATTAAATGAGCCCCAAGATAAAATTGAGCCATTAAGACAGATAGCTCATTTCCCAGAACTGTTGCGACTCTCATCCTGCCACCTAATCGCCTTAGCAGCACCTTTCCCCTTGGAATGCATAACGACATTTGTGTGAAACAGGTAAGGGCGAAATCTATGAGGGATAATGAGCAATTAGCAACCGCAGCTTAAAGCTGAGCTTGATCCCGTGGGCGGCAGCCCAGGCAGGACCTCGAATGTGAGGTGGCGGCGCCTCCCTTTGCACCTGGGTCGTTGGCACTCATCGGGTTTTTTATGCGGCCTGCCCAGGTGCAATCACAGAGTGAGCGCACAAACATGGTCTGGGTACAAAGAGCTCTTCAACTGCGCACGTGGCAGGCGGGGAATGAGGATTCGCCATGCTGCCTTCCCCCAACTTCCACTTGGCGCATGTTGCCAGCTGCCGTTGCCGCCAGCCAAATTACTGAACTGAACCGAACTGAACTGAACGATGACTTGAATGCTGCCCCCGCGGCCTGGAGGCGAAGCGAGTTGATGGCAGGAGCTGGGCACCGGGGTCTCGGGCAGTCATGTGGTGGCTGGCACACACATAAATCGTTTATAGCCACACCGAGACCAGGCAGGCCGCCACCAGCGTCATCATCGTCATCGCTAAAAGCTCTGCCACGACCCTGGCCGGGCTCTGGCTCTGGCTCGGTCTCCGGCTATGCGGCTATACGGCTATACGGCTTTGCCTCTCCGGGTTTTCCGCCTTCGCCTCTTCCCACCCCTGCCATCTCCTTCGGCTAAACCCACCAGCAACAGCAGCAGAAACAGCAACAATGCCGCCGCCTCACTTGCTGCCGATGTTTCTGGTCGACTTGACAGGCGGCCCCACCGCCGTCGCTGCCGTCGTTTGCCGCCACTCCACATTCAGGCAGCAACCTGCCACCCAGCCAAACCCAAAACCCAAGCCCCACTCCCATCCAGACGTGCGGGAGAAGTGGCAGTGTAACAGCCGGCAGCAGGCCACATGCAACCTTCGGCCACGGCTCGGTGACTGTGGGAAATACCCTGTCCGCGGTGCGAGGCAACGGAAGCTACACTTGACAAAAAAAAAGGGATGGGTATTTTTATGTAATGAAAATAATAGTTAACTGATGAGTAGAGTTGATAGAAAGTGTCTGTAAGTCAAAGAGATTTATAAATCTATGCGAAAGGTGCTCATGATCTTAAAAGAAAATAGGAAAACGAGACAAAAAGTATGCTAAGAAAGTGATATGCTTATAAATCCTTGGTTTTATAAGATTTTATATTTTGTAGCATAGTTTTTGACTTTATTTAAATTGATTTAAAATCTCTGTTCAGTTTTAATTCGATAAATAAAGGTTTCACTTTGGACTTTCATGTTTTTTAAGTTTTTATCTGTAAAACAAAGATAATACTATGTATTCATAGGAGAATAACGTGCACATATAGATATTATAGAACGTAACATATAGATGTTACGTTATATTTCCGCATTAATATTTTAAAACTATCATATAAATATAAAAATAAAATGTATACTCCCTAATTTTAGTTACTTTTAGCTCCAAATTATTTATTTCCGTGCATTATCCTCATCCACTGGTGTAGTTGGAGCTGGAGTCAAAGGTATAAAAGGCAAGTGAAGCGCAGACAGCAGTGGCAACCGGAGACCGGAGAACGAAGGCGGAGAACGGAGGACAGGGAAGGACAGGGAGTTGGGGCCCGAGCAGGTTGGAGACGGATCTCCTGCTCAGTCCCGGCAACAAGAACAACAATAACAATGCAAAAGGTATTGGTGGCAAAACAGAAATGAAAATCAAACTGAGGGAAAATGCACACGCACACAGACTAACACACAAACCCACGAACACAGATGGGAAAGCCCCACAGGAAAAGCTTCGGAAGTGCGCTCCATGCCGCAATGGCAACGGAAGCAGGACAGGACAGCTCGAAAGGGACGCGGCGTGACTGTGTGCCTGAAGAGGGGGAACAAAGGTGGGCGGGGGCTTGGAAGGCAGTTTGTCAAGTGGCGACCAGGGGGCGAAACGAGGGGGCGAGGGCAGGGCGCGGAGGGCCATGACACGACCTGCTCCTGCCGTTGTGTCGGCTAAAGAGAGAAAAATGACTAAATCAAAAGGAAGTGCGCCACACTGTGCGGTGTAAGAGCACGTACAATACGCCGGAGCTTCACTTTGCGCCAGTATTAGTGTGTATGCCACTGTATGTGTGTGTGTGTGCGAGTGTGGGAGTGTGCTGGCGCGTGCTTCGACAACCGAAAGCAAGGCAGGCCGAAGCACACGACAAAAGTGGTGAAAGCCAAGTCGATGAGGGACAATTTTTGATACTAGAGTGCTCCCGAAATTGCTAGGGGTTTTAAAACATTTTAAATTGTGTCTAAAAGTATGTAATAAAATTCTTGAGGTAACAAATATAATGTAAAATTGTTTGTTTATTTATGTTAAATTTTTTAGTATAATTTTGAACACATTTTTAAAGGTTTTAAGATCGCTTGCACTAACAATGTACTTGATATACCAAATATGGCTTCAGTTAACACCTAAAACTTCCATAAGAGATCTTCTTTTGAATGCAATAAATTGTATTTTATTTTGTAACCGTTTTTATGGCAAAGTTGACTCATTTTTGTTTAGAATTCAAACTTACAAATATTCGAAAAACAGCACTGAGGCCACATTATGCCTAATAATCTCAAAATTCAAAGCCTGTTAAGAATTTAAGGTTCGATTCGAATTTAATATACTTAAATTGTTCCAAGAAGATGCCTAGATGTTATACTACATACAAATGGTATGTTTTTTTTTTCATAATATGTATACGAATATAAAATTAATGATTTCCATTCAGATCTCTTTCACTTTTGTCGGGTGACAGCGTGGCCGCAATATGGCAGAGGCAAACGGCAGAAGGCAGGCGCAAACAGAGCCGAAAGCAGTGGTGTGAAAAAAATTGAAATTTGCGTGAGTGCTCCAACTGCGGCATGGCATGGTATGGCATAGCAGCCAGGCAGCCGGGCAGCCGGGCATCCTGGCATCGTGGCAGCCTGGCAGCCTGGCGCTTGGCTGCCTTCCAATCCCTTGCTGCGCCAGTGGGTATGGTGGGTCTCGCTATGGGTATGAGTGGGCGTCGTTTGCACTTCAATGCTAATGTTGGCTTGGCAGCAGCGACGTCTGTCGTCGACATTTTCCATGCCGAAGGGACGGATGTTTCGGAGGTGGCTGGGGTATGGCACGGTATGGGTGGGGATGGGGCCAGGCCAGGGCCAGGACGCGTGTCGCTTGTTCGTTTTGGGCATTTTTTGGGATTGGCAGTTGCAGTGGCGGAAGTGGGATTTTGGCAATCAAAAAGGGATTGATTTCAGTAGCTTATCAGGAGGATCGACTTTATTTAGAAGGATTTCCAATTAATTCTTGAAAGGTATGCATTTTTAGTTGATTTAAGAACATCAACAATAATGAAAACATTTTAGTTTCTAGAGACAGAATCGGCCCCATATTCGGTCTTAAATGAAATCCGCTCTTAATTAATAAAATAACAATAATTTAATATATTTGTAGGCGTTTTTTAAAGGTGATCTCATGGAATTTTTTAACGGTTTTAACTTGGCTTACATTACACTTTACTCCCTTTTCCGACTAAATCCCCAAAGGAAGCTTAAACCCCCCTTTGTCTACATCCCTGATCGGGGGCGTGTGTCCTGTATGTGTGTGCCATGCTTCAGCGTGGGTGTGTGTGTCCTGCTTGTCAACGCCAACAATGGGCGCTTGCTGATTCGGCCCTCGAATGGAGGCAACACTTTTTCCTCTACTATTTTTTTTTTTATTTATTTATTCCTGGTATCCTTATAACAAAATAGCTGCAACTTGGCCGGCTGGGCTGGCAATCGCTCTGCATGCGACAGAGTCCGCCACGAAATAAGAGAAGTGCGACCAATTTTGTCGAGTTAATCCCTAACGACACTGACAAACGCCCCCCAGCAAAAGCAGCAGCGGCAGCAGCACAAGTTGGGTGCAACAAAATTAGAGCAAAGCCAAAGCAGAGACCCCATCCGCATCACGAGGAAATAAAATTAAGCTTTAAAAGTAAAAAGTTGCCATTAAATTTGATATTTTTTGTTGGCCATGGGGTACAGTGGTCAATCGAGAAAGGTTAGCTTAGATTTAATTTAATCATCCTAATCAGCAGACATTCGGTAGATTGTTACCTTAATTTAATTGGATGGGTTTTAAGCTCATTTTTTCGTTAATAGTAGTATCCTAATTTGGGGAATGTTAGAATAGGATGTCCTGGTTTCCTTCTTGACGTGTGGGATTTTGAGAAACCCAAGCTTAAGATGCCTTATTGTTGACAATATTAGAGCTTGTATTAGAAATTATTAGAACGTTCTTTTTAATATGTTTCAATAGATATTTACCTGTAAACTATTCCACTATAAACTATCTAGGATGTTCCTAAAATTATTGTGTTTAGAACCCTTGGAAATATGTTTAAAAGTATAAAATGTAACTTTTCTAGGTACCAAATTCAGTGTACATTTCTTTTAAGATATACAATTTGGTAGCATAATTTAACTTAGCGCTCTGTAGAGTTTTAAAACCCCTAGATATTATTAGAGCCTCTCAGTGAATATAAGGATTTATTAAACATAATTTCCTTTTTATAATAAAAATGCCAGAAAGTACGCTTCATGTTTACAGCTTCAGAATTGCCAAGATCCTTGAGAACCTATATATGTCAAAAACGGTATTTACGATTAAAAACCAATTAATTGCAAAATCTTATTGGAAACGCAACATGTTTAGGAGCAGAACGGCCTTTGACACATGATAAAGGACCCGCGCCACCGTACGTGTGATTGGTAGCGTGGGCGTGTGTCCTTAAATTCCGTCGGGCTTTCCAGCGACTTGTGTCGGTGTGACGGCGTCCCTTTGCGCGTCAATGACTTGCTTCTGCTTGGACTTCTGCTATAGCCTTTGCTTTGGCTCTGGGTATTTTTTTTCCTGTTCTTTTTTTTTTGTTGTGCTGCCTCCGGCTGCCACATGTCAAGCGCACCTACCGGATGACCCATGAGTC
This sequence comes from Drosophila parvula, assembly GCA_018904695.1. Taxonomy (NCBI): domain Eukaryota; kingdom Metazoa; phylum Arthropoda; class Insecta; order Diptera; family Drosophilidae; genus Drosophila; species Drosophila parvula. The sequence continues at coordinate 1,034 of JAEIIG010032792.1, read as the reverse complement.
CTCACTGTCCCCACCTTCCACCTGCCGGTAACCCGTAACCCGTGAGCCAGCGCCATGCCAGGGCCACCCTCTGTCATCCCGTGGCTGCCACCGAGCTCACCGCATTTCGCACACAACTTTTGCCGCATTAAATTTGACGCAAAAAGCACGCGCGCTGGCGGCGCAAAAAAGAACAGGGAAAAGGAAGGAGGAGGAGGTGGAGCAGGCGAATGAGCGAATATAAACGAGCAGCCACAGACACTGTCCCGAGCTTGGACCCGCAGCCGTCTAAAGTCGTTGTCTGACACCCCGTGCACGCGCCTCCGTCACCCGACCACCCGCCAGCACGCCCCATCATCAGCCGTCAGGCATCAGGCATCAGACCCAGCCCCCTTCGACCGCCCTTTTGCCCAGCAAACAAGCGTGACCTGCCACGCAGCAGACCGACTTTGACGCACCGAAACCAAGTACACTGGAAGGTAAAGGGGGTGCACTTTATAGAAAGCATATTGTATGGGAACTTAAGATCGGGATATTCAATTATTTAATAAGCGAAGAATGTGCAGGAAGGAATTAAAATCAATATATAGCAATCAGTCAATCTACGTTAACTGCTTCATAACAAATATATAATAATAATAATAATACCAAGCGATTGATCATATTTTCCAATGATGATTTCCAATGATAACCAAAACTGTAAACTAAAGATAGAAAAACATCGAAATTGATCGATTTAAAATCAGATATTTCGGTATAAAAATAATGTCAATAAATAATCTAGAATAATATTAATAAAAATAATAATAAGTAATTTATAATACAATTTAATAATAATAGATATATATATATAAATCCTTTAATAAGATTGTCCAATGATAACAGAGACTGTAAATTGAAGGTAGAAAATCATCGAAGCTTATTGATTTAAATTTCGGTATTTTCAAATAAAAACTAACGCTTGCGATAATAAATATATTAGAATAATAATAATACAAATAATTATACATAGTTTATATATATACATAGCTTATATATATACAAATAATTATACA
>JAEIIG010032789.1:0-35563 GCA_018904695.1 Drosophila parvula | reverse complement strand
TTTGTCCAAACTGTTGTTGTTGTAAAATATTATTGTTGTAAAAATTGTTGTTGTAAAAATTGTATTTGTTGTTGTTCTTGTAGGCAACAACAAGATCCTCCGACTTTGGCTGTAAAATGCTTGAAATGCATAGTTTCATGTACCAGGCGCGCAGAAAGTAGCAGGAGGTCGATCAGCTACGGCCAACATATTTTTTTCAGCTTATAGCAGCTTTTGAATCTCTCTCTCTCTCTCTCTTCCTCGGTGTCTCAACTTAACAGGTGTCAAAGCTGAGCTTTCCAATGACGTCATTGCACAAATTAGCGACAGCTCATCGTCGCTCTTCTGTTTTCTGTTCGCCTGTTACCCGAAATGCTAAACGGACCATTTGCTTGGCGATTTCTTAATATTGTTTGTCCAAACTGTTGTTGTTGTAATATATTATGGTTGTAAAAATTGTTGTTGTAAAAATTGTTGTTGTTGTTGTTCTTGTAAGCAACAAAAAGATCCGTCGACTTCGGCTGTACAATTTTATGAAATGCATGGTTTCATGTACTAGGCGCTCAGAACGCAGCAGGAGGATGATTAGTTCAGTGTAAACATATTTCATAACTGTTAAGTGCTCTCGTGAGAGCTGCTCTCTTCGGTTTTTTGGTCAATCGCACGCTTCCTAGAAAGAGAGCGAACGATCGACAGACGTCACCGCATAGATAATCGTTTCGCCATCTGCTTGCTAACATCTCATGTGCGCCTGGTATGCATAATCGCATTATACGAGAATTTGTTTGGCGCACTTACGAAATTAATGTTGTTGTCCCAATTTTCAATTATAGGCCAACCGAAATACCAGGAGCACAGCAGCGGGCAGCAAGTGTCTGGCGAGCAGCTGTTTATTTGTTTTAAGCCTTCGAGTAACGGCTTTTTAAGTGAGTTGACTCGAAGACCAATTGCTTGCTAACAGTTCATGTGCGCCTGATTCGTATTTCTAAACAAATATAAAATGTATGCTGAAATATTAGAAAATATAATAATATAACACAAAATATTCTTTGTTTTATTACTACCCAAATCGGCTTTTTAGGGTCTGTCCCAAAAAAAATGAAATGACTAGTCTATATGTTCTATGGTTAGTGTTTTTATTCAACTGTTTTTACTTTTTGCTAATTTGGCATGCTCGCTTCGGCAGAGAATTTGGAATTCGTTCTAGAGATTAGTATAATTTAAACTAGTGAAGCCAGTGCTTAAAGCCAGCCAAAGGCACAATAACCGGTGCTAAAGCTAAGTGGGAGATTCCCGCTGCATCCACTAGTTCCAGACGTCGTCGTCCTCCTCGGAGCGCGCATCATCGCTGCTCTGGGCCTGCACGGACGGCGGAATCACGCGCGACAGTTGCTGCATCAGGGAATTGCCGCCGGAGGTGGCAGCGGCCTCTCCGGGATTCTGGCTCCCGGAAATTCCCTTACGTCGCAGCATCAGCTTGTTGTGCAGGTCAGCCATCAGATCCCCCGATGCAGAGGCAGTGGCACCCGCCTTGGACCGTGTGTTATCTACCACGTCGAGTGGTGCAGCCGCCTGTGACCGCAGACGCCCTCCGGATGCGCCTCCAGCATTCCGTATGGCAGCCATGAGCTCTGATCTTGGATCAACATTTTGAGGAGGAGGAGCAGGTGGAGGCATTCTGAGGGGAGTGGAAGGAGAGGGGGAGAGCGGTTTAACAGCTCCTTTGGTGGGAAAAGGTTTGTGGTGCTCCTCAGGCGGAGGAGGCGGCGGCGGCGGCGGTGGAGGTGGTGGTGGCGGCGGTGGTAAGGCCGTAGGTGAAGCTTGATACTGTCCCGGTCGATTCTTGTTTGGCCCTGGAATGTGGGTCTGGGCCGCAATGGCCTGCACCGTGATCTCCTGTTCTTCTAGTCCTAAGTCGGGCAGATCCGGTAGGTCGGGCAGATCCACGTACTGGTACGACGGCGCAATGGGAGTTTGTTCCTCCACCGGCTCGTACTGCAGATCGTTTGCTATTCCGGGGAGATCGGGCAGATCCAGAGGAACATCGATCGCCGGCGCAGCCAATGCAGCAGGATTGTAGCGCAGATCTCCAGCAGGAGTGGCCAGCTTGGTGGCACCATAGGCCAGTGAGTGGGGGGCCGGAGCCAGCAGATCATGAGTCGTGCTTTTCAAGGGCTGACTGGCCACGCGCCGGGTGCTTTGCGGCGGCAGTGATCGCTTCCAGGCATTCAAGTCATCGCCAAAGGCGAACTCATTGGTGTTAAAGCGCATCAGCGAGGGCACGGAGTGAACTCCGGCCACGGGAAGGGCTCCTAGACCTGCAGTCCGATTGGTCATCTTTCGCTCGGTTACCAGGGACGACTCGTGCTCCCGGTCGCCCCTCACATGGAAGAAGACAGCCTCCTCATCGGGCTCGTTGTGACTGCTGCCACTGTTTACCGGAAGTAACAGCTGCTCCGGACGTGGCTGCGGCTGATCCTCCATTAGGTTACTTGTCACCTGTGGAAAGGTGGCTGGCAGGGGGGCCAGGATGTTGTTGGCCGGGAATCTAGCTGGGGCAAAGATCTGGATGGCCCGCTTGGAGCCCACGAGCGCATCGATTTTCGCCTGGGCCCGCTTCACACGACTGTTTATGTCGTCAACCTTTGATCCATTCCTAGCCAAGCGAGCATCGATCCGCTCGAAAATAGAGTTTATAGTTTTGTGTAGACAGTCTAGCGACTGGGCTGCTTTGATTATGGTTTCCTGGTGGTGTAGATCGGTTGGTATTATGGACAGCTGGTAGGCGCTGCGCAGGTACGGAGCCTCTTCATCCATTTTTTGTAGGCAAAATAAAAAAATAAAAAATATATCTGCGCTCCTAGTGTGACCGTGGCGCGGTGGCACTGAATTACTTCCTACGTTTACACGGTCCTTAATTCATGTTTTAATTTAAGGAATTGCTTAGAATACTTTCTAGATTGAATTTACAGGGGTGAAAACGAATCAGCAATGTTGAAATACTATGTAAGCCGATTCTAATAGAGAGAAGATGTTTGTATAAAAGCCGTTTTGCAGGAATGCTTTCGACGAAGCAGTGTGACCAGTCTTAGTTACTGAGTTCACAAGCTGCGGGCAAGTTTGTTTTGGTTTCAGCTTTTACGAAGGATGGACGAATTCGACGATGATTCCTTCAACGATGTCTTGGGCTCTATGGAAATGCCCACGTCGCCGAAACAACCCAAGATCCAGGAGCCGCCGGCGGCGACAGTTGTGGCTAGCACCAGCAGCAGCATTCCCATCTCAACTGCTGCTCCTCCCGCCAAGCCGGCCTCCAATCCTCACAACGTCCTCGTACACAGCAAGCAGCGAGGAAATCCAATCCTAAAATCCATCCTCAACGTCCCGCTGGAGTTCCGTGACGACATTATACCCGACTACGTGGTGGGTCGCACTTCCTGCGTCCTCTTCTTGTCCCTGAAGTACCACAATCTTAATCCTGATTACATATGCCAGCGGCTGAAGGCTCTGGGCAAGATGTACGAGCTACGAGTGCTTCTGGTCCAGGTTGACACTCCGGAGCCGCACAACGCCCTCAAGAGCTTGACCAGGATCTCATTGCTGGCGGATCTGACCATGATGCTGGCCTGGAATGCCGAGGAGGCTGGGAAAATAATTGAGACTTACAAACAGTTTGAAAAACGACCTCCAGATCTGATCATGGAGCGGGTGGAGTCCAATCCGCATCAGAAGGTAATGATGACGGAATACCAAGTGTAATTGCTAAACCAAAACTACTTTTTCAGCTGGTGGCTGCTCTAACCAACATTAAGCCGGTGAACAAAACGGATGCCGTGACCCTGCTGCAAACCTTTGGGAATCTGGGCAACATAATCACCGCCAGCGAAGAGCGGCTCTCCCAGGTGATGGGCTTGGGTCCGCGGAAGGCCAAAAGACTGTACAAGACCCTGCAGGAGCCGTTCCTCAGCAAGTAGCATAGACTCAATCACCTCCGTCATTGGAATACTTTAATTTCTGTACAAAAAATCAAGTTTCACTATTTTTTAACCCCTTAAATATAAACATAATGATCAGCTAGCTATTCGGTCATCTTCCAAATCTTAATTGTGCCGTCATCGCTGCAGGATATAAGTTGCCCGGCCACCGCTGGATTCCACTGCACTGAATTCACGTCCTGCTCATGGGCGCCCTCCTCTGCGGTTAGTTGCTCGAACGTTGGCTCATCCGGCTTGGAGTCGCTGCCCTCCTTGAATATCCGTATCCCATCGTCGCCGCAGGCACTGGCTATTAGACCCGTCAGCTTGCACCAGGACACATCGTAAACGGCACGCGAATGCTGACCGGAGAGAGTGCAGACGCACTTCCACACCGTCTGCTTGTCGGGCGTGGCCACGCCGGCCTCGTTACCCGGATGATAAGCCCGCCAGATCTTCAGCGTGGTGTCATCGCTGCAGGAAACCAGACGCTCGCCGTCGGCATCGAAGTCAATGCCCCAAACGGTGCTTGTGTGGGAAGATAAAGTCGCCGTGCAGTCCCAATCGTTGTCCAGCGCACTCTCGGCGAACATCTTGATGGTGTTGTCGTATGAGGCGGAGGCCAGGATCTCCTTGGTCGGATGCCAAACCACACGCTTCACGTCCTGTGTGTGTGGGTTCAGGACGGCGGCGCACTCGAACTCATCGTCACCGGCCACCTCCCAGATCCACACGGACTTGTCGCGCGAACAGGTGGCCAGCAGTCCGCCGGAGCGCGACCAACTGACGCTCTTCACCTCGTTCTCGTGCCCCTCTAAAGTGGCGTTGCACTCAAACTCTCCTGAAGATTTGGACCAGATCGCCGTGGTGGCATCGAAGCTGGCCGAGGCCAAGTACTGACCGCATGGAGACCACTGAATCTCGCGAATGGTGCGCTTGTGTCCATCCGATAGAATGGTCTTGGTGCTCCAAGTGTTTCCGGTCAGGGACCAAATGCGGATGGCCTTGTCCTCGCCACATGAGGCGAACACGTTGCCCTTGGGATGCCAGGCTACACCCCAAATACGTCCCTTGTGGCCCTGCAGCGTGTGCTCCAGAATTAAACGTCCCATCGTTGTCTTAAGTGGATAAATCACTGTCTGCCCGGATTTTGATAACAAAGGTGCTTGCGGCGAGAAGAGATGTGCGACTTGGCAACAGCTGTTGGCAGTGTTGCACACCGTTTACCGAAGAGCCATTCACTCTTGGCGCTTGCAGCTTATCGTTTTTACCGTAAAAATTTTATTTTATATATTTACTTATTATTTAATACACCCCGTTGAATATGAAATATTTTATTTATATTTATAATGTTTACTAGAATGACAAAAATATTTAAATATAAATACAAGTTTTATTTTTCCTCCCAATATATATAAATGACAGGCAGCACTGATGACCGACAGTGTTGCACAACGGTAAGTGCATTTTTTCTTATCAGCACTTGTGGAGAAAGTTGTGTATTGTGAATTTTGTGTTTTGCCGATGCTGATAAGAAAATGAACGGATTGATCGTATTCAACAGCGCCAACGACGTTGTTTACCAGAATCTAAACACTCCCCTAACGCAGAAGATCAAGGATGTGGCCGTTTCCCAGGGCTTGCTCTCGGAGGGAGTGGAGGACCCCGGAAGCCCCTTGGACAGCAACATCTTGCTGCAGATATTCAGCCCCATTGTTGGCTCCCAGCGGATAATGCAGTGTCAGTTCGACAACGCCTACTCCAGCCTCCAGTGCGAGCAGGGATTCAACTTGGTGTTTGGGGAACTCCTTGGTTTTACCTTCCTGAAGATAGGACACATTCCCGTCGAGCAGCTAGGACGGCAGATGGGTGTGGCCATTACGTTCACACGGTATTGTTATGGCGCCAACTTGTTTGCTGCCCAGGCGGGTGCCATGCAACAGGAGCTGCTGACACAGTGCCTCGACTGCTATGGGAGCCTGTTGAGCGAGGAGGACCAGTCCTATCTACTAGAGGCCATGCCCAAGTTGTTGGTTAACGCCGAGCTGAAAAGGACAATTCACCTGACCCTGGATGCCACTTTAGAGCACCTGCGACAACTGGGCTTGCCCAGGGCCCACGCCCTGTTGTTCGTTTCGCACAAGCTGCTGGCCGTCAATAGCACCGGACAGGCTATGCCGCTATCCGCCGCCGATTTACTGTTCCTCAGCCTTATGGCGCGGGCCATGCATACGCCAAAGTCTCCGGCTCAACGAGCGGTGGCTGTGTTTCTTCAGGGCGTCTCCCACGACGTGAACTCCGGCTGCGTTCCAAGCATCGTACACATTTCCCGCTTGCACGGCAACCAGGTGCTCCTCCAGATCATTGAGTATGCCAACATGCCGCTAACCAGCTGCATCTATGACTCCTTCTTCGTGCTCCAAAAGATCATATCCGTGCAGCACCAGGGCGATTCCGATGCCCTCAAGCCCGCCTACGAAAATCTGGAGTCCTTTGTGGGCCAGACCCTGACCGCGTTGAAGAGATACTCCAAGCAACGACCGGAGGACATGGAGAGCTGTTACAAAAAGTTCGCCGTCAAGTGGGAAAACCTGCGGAAGATGTACGCGGAGTACTTCAAGAACTATGAGCGCGAAATGCTCGTCAGGATCGAGTCGAATTTACCATCGTTCGGTGAGGAACTGAAGCAGCTCTTTACGCTGGTCTGCTGTGACAGCTCTAGTGTCCATGAGTTGGACCAGCTCGCCGATACTGCGGCCAATGTGGAGGCAAGACTCTTGGAGTTCGCCGAATTCCTGGCGGTTAAGGCAACACGCAACCTATCCATCGATGCATATTTGGAGGACTTTCCCGGCCTGGTGCACTTTTTGTTTGTTAACCGGAGCAGTGGGCACATGCTGGCGCCGGACTTGCGGCCCAACCAGCTGTTGCCCAAGTCGAAGCTCTGGAGCATGGTGGAAATAGCGCGTAGCTATTTGAAGAAGGGGCAGACGACGGTGATGTGGAAGGACAAGGCCTTCCACTACTCGTACTTCCTCTGGTTCGAGGATCAGTCGGGCAGCACTCTCGCCTCCTCGCTGGATTTGCAGCAGCACTTTCTGGCCACAGGAGCAGCCAGTGGCAATGGGCAGAAATCGCCAACCGAACCGGGTGCCCTTACCATGGACTACTACCACGATCTGGCCGAGCTATGTTTCCCCAAAATCTCGCCGGGGAAAGTGCGCGTCTATGAGTTATACTGCATCCACCTGGGATTGGTTACGGCCACCTGTGCAGTGGAGCACGCCCGTCGCCTGGTGGCTACCATCAGCGATGTTGTGGGCGAGGAGACGTTTTAATCGAGCTTAATATTAACCATTTGCAATCTTATCATTCCAATGCACATTTCCAGCGCTAGCGCAAGATTCTAGTCAATTCTCGAGGCTCCCCGGGGAGGCAATCCTCACGAAATTTGTTACTCTAAGCCTTAGACTCTAAGGACAACTATCCACTGTTATAGGCTAAAGAACCCCTAAGATATGTATGTGTAAATTAATGGGATACTATTCTCCCGTCATCGTCTATCGGCAATAAAAACGTTACAATTAATCTGTTTATTGTGTCTCTGTGGTTGGGGTCTGGGCCTTCCTCAGCTCCTCCAGCCGCTCCAGGAAGAAGGCCTTGCGAGCCGTCAGCGGCATGGCTTTCTGGCGTATCAGGTAGTTCTCATTGCCCAAAGCGGTATAGGTATCGTCGCCAATCAAGTCTCTCAAGGCAATGTTCTTCTTTAAATGCTTATCATAGTAGCTGGCTCCGGCGGCCACAAATTCGGGGCCCATCGTGGCCAGCTTCTTGTCGATCTCCGCATCAGTTGCCACTTGATTGTAGTCCTTCATAAAGGACCAGATGCCGGTGCCAAAAAGACCCAGAATGCTGTACAAAACGAAGCGAACCTGGGAATAGAGCAATTATATTAATAAGGTTTGATTTTCCAAGATCCGTTTTTCCACTTACGCTGCCATGCCGAGCAAACAGATTTAGGCGCAGGTTCAAATAGTGACCCATGGTGTAGACCATCAGGAAGCTCACGCTTGGAAATATCGAGTTAAGGAGCACTCGGTGGGTTTGCAGCTGTAGTACAGCTTTGCTTAGACCGAATACCTGCTCGTCCTCGTTCAAGACTATGGCCTCCTCCAGGAGCTTGCCGCTGGGAGAGCTCCAGTTGATCTGCTGATCTCTAAAACGGATATCCGCCCGCTTTATCTCCTCCCTGCTGGCATACCCATAGTTCACTGGAATGCCAAGGGCGCCGCCAAAGCGAAGCTTCGTGGTGCCCGCCTGGAAGAGATCAAAGCCAAACACAGTGAAGGGCTTCACGAACTTACGCTCGAAATCAGACAGGCCCAATTCATCTATGGCCTTCTCCAGGCGCTGCTTCACTGCATCCGGAACAGGGCGCTCTACGCCGTGCCTGAAAAGAATTAAAACGCTGTTGCAACCAAGGTCTAGAACACGTATTGGAGTTTACCTACTGGTAGCATTGCACAAAGTCCCGGTAATACTTCAGGCCGAGGGTGTGCGGGAGGAAGTTGCCCACGAACAGTCCAACCGTGGTGGCTCCTGCCGTGTAGAAGACTAGCTTGCGGCCTTTTTCAGTCTTAAAAAAGGAGAATAAGCCCCCGCCGGCTTTCGGTTTCACCTGCATGCCGTTGTTTTGTAATCGCAGCCAGTGTGACCAGAGCGTAAGTCAGGAGAACACCAAACTTCACCGAAATGTACTAAAAAATGACACTTTTTAAACGGGAACAAATTCAAATCTCTTTTACTTTGATTTAATTTTTTATCCTGCGTATCTTGTTTTAAGAACTATACAACTTTTACTTAAGCTTAAGATATTACACTAACTGCTAGTCGCACTCTGTAGCCTTATGTCGACTACAACTACTTGGTTCTTGGCATCCTTGAGCCGCCACCAGCGACCCAGGCGGTGCTCCTGGCCCACAGCCACAAAAAGCTGAGTGCCATCAGCATTGAATGCAAGCCCATTGATGAAACCGGCAATTGGTATACTCTGAATCTGCTGCAGCTTGCGGGCATTGGGATTCGTCTGCCACAGCCGGACGCAGCCATCCCAGGAGCCTACAAAATGGAAATAATTACATGAAGAACCAGGAGAGAAATTTAATAATTCCCACCTGTTGCCACTAAATCCGTGTTGACCACAACTGCAATGGCTGTTATCCAGTTGGCCACACCATTATCCGCTTTCCCATGTGCCAATGGTGTGGTGCAAATGGGTTTCTTCTTCAGGGCGCTCCACAAACTGATGGCTCTGCGGAAAAGAAATCCAATTAGGTCGGTTTCTATTAGAGATACTCTCCACCTTTACCCATCCATTCCTCCCGAGACAAAGTGCTCGTCGTTGATTAATTTAACACACTCAATGCTGTCCCGGTGGCCATTGTAGATCAGTTGCGACTCCTCCGTGATTTTCCAGATGCGTAGGGAACAATCTGAACCGCCAGCGGTGATGGCTCGCTCCCTGCTCAGGGCATCTATGCTAGTCACGCCCGTTTGGTGGCCAAATCTGTAGAAGGCAGTGGTTTAAACCATACTTATATTCAATAATTTCCATGTTTAAATGCTCACAAACTCTCCACGTAGGCCATTTCATCAAGCGACCAGATCTTCACCGATCGATCCTTCGCCGCCGAGTACAAGTCGTGTGTTCCCTTGCGGAAAACGAGCCCCGCTACACTGTCTCTGTGACCTTTGAGGGTCTTTACATGCTTCATCGTTTGCGGACACCAGATTTGGATGTGGGGACCACCCTCGGCCAAGGCCAGGTACTTCATATCGGTGGACAGGCAGATGGCGACAATATGGGAGCGGCGCTTCTTGGTCGTTACTGCTTCCTCGCGATGCGACAACACATCGGATTTCTCCAGCACTTTCCCCGTTTCCATGCACCATTTCAGGAGGAATTGGGACTTGGCACCGGTAAAGAGGAACTTGCCGTCGGTGCTGAGGGCCAGAGCACAGATCGGCGTGTGGTGAACTTTGTGTTTGAGCACGCGGCTCGTCTCGCAGGTCTTGAGGCTTCCGGCGATATTCCTTCTCAGCTTTCCCACGCTGTCCAAGTACTCTGTCTGCAGACGCTGCTCCACGCTCTGCGATAGCTCCCGATCATCGGCGCGTTCCGCCTCTTGCTTCTCGATCTCGGTAAGGTACTGCTTGGCCAGTCGCAGACGCTTGTCCTGGGGAGTCTCCTCCTCGCCCTCATCCGACGAAAATGCCAGCGTGTTTGCAGCGCCCTGGTCGCTGTCGTACTCCTCATCCTCGCTGGCAATCTCCTCCTCCTCCTCCTTGGGCCGTCGCTGTTTCTTTGGCAAGGGTCCGGCGCCGGCAGCTTGAGCAGATTTTCCCACCGGTTTCCCACCTTTTTTAAGGGGTTTTCCTTTTGTTGTTGCTGCTGCTGCCGCTGTGGGATTCTTTGGAGAGCGTTACAGGTGAGACGTGAGCCTCGATATTCTATGTTTCTGCTTACCTTGCGTTTCTTGGTGCCTTTGGCACCTGGCTTGAGGAAAAAGGAAGACGACATCCTAGAAACTAACCAGTTCTTTCGCTTTAATTTAATATTTTAAACAAAAAACTTAATATAAATGCTGGAACGAGCCCACGTGCATATTATAAAGCGCGAGGCGTTTTTTAGTGTATTTCATACAAACAGCTGTTCAGCCTAGCTGACTGCTATGAAACGCGTTCATAATAAAGGCAACCCTATGCTGCGCGGTAAATTGGATCATGTTTAACCTGAAAATAACGTATTTTTTGTTTCTTTTTAATTTACAAATACCAATTTTCGTTTTCTCTTCACCTATTCTGTTTAATAGAAATTTCATAAAATCTCTCTTGATATGTGTATGTTTTTAGAAGGAAAATATATACTTTCAATTTATTAAGCCTGTTACAAATCACACCCATATCCCATTCCATATTTCAAAAACTCGAATTTTAGCTTGAATATATTATTTTATTATGGTTTCATTAAGTATTTGGGATATAAGTAAACTAATAAGCTAAAAATCATAAAGGATTGCATCAACATCTTAGTTATTTCGATTCATTTTCTCATTTATTTTTCTTCAATCAGCATTAAAAAATTCGGGTAATTACAATACAATGTTGTTGTTAGGCTTGGAGTGATGTTTAATTGTGAGAAAATCAAATCTGATTCGTATATGTTGTTTATAAAATTATCACAAATTATGTATACTCTGTTTTATTTTGTATTTTTTCCTTTTTATTAAAATTTGTAAAATAAATTACGTTTAGAGCGGTGTGTGGGCTCCGGATGTGGAGCCAGAGAAGACTGCCTGCTGCTAATAGTTAAAACTAAGTAACGTGTAAAAAGAATCGCATTAAAAAAATTGAATATAAATAGGAATATCGAGCGAAAGCAATGCGCTTTACATGATCGAGCAAAGGCCCGACGTTTCGACGCCGTTCTGCACCTTCTTCGTCCGCTTGAGCGTCACGCTTTGCAGCGCCGGCTTGAGCTCGACGACGGGCTCTGGTTCCGGCTCCACGGCTGCTGGCGGCGTAGGAGTTGCCGATTCCTGAGCCGCTTCGGTTGGAGCTTGTGTGGCAGAACTATTACTTCGGTTGCTGCTGCTGCTGCTGCTTCCGTTGTTGTTGCTGTTGCTTGTTGCGGCGCCGTAACTGCTGCCTATCACTGAGATCGAGCTGACCATGGCCGGAGTGCTTGTGGCAATCTTTGGGACAATCGTGTTGCCGCCGCAGAGCACTGGAATGGTGGAAATGGTTTGAATGGTGTTCACCTGCTGTCCGGAATCTCCGGCTGCTCCGCCAGCTCCTGATCCTCCAATCACGCTGATGGCCGACCCTTCTGTCGTCGTCGTTGATGATGAAGATGTTGCGGCGGTGGAGGCACTATTATGACTATTACTACTTGTATTCTTAGTGATATTTATTTTTATTTTATTAACTATGCTAGCCAAAGGTAACGCCGGACCCGCTGAGCTCAGGTTATGCGTGGACTCCTGCGGCTCGCCATTCAGTTCCGTTTCCGTAGACGCCGCCGCCGACGTGTCCGCCTGCTCCAGGTCAAGGTCCGCCTCGTTGGCGGGCAGCGAGAGCGACGTAACGGAGGCGGGGCGTTCAATTGTCGCCGGCGATGCCGACGATCCGATGGTATGTGTTTGGGTTTCTGCCATGACGATGATGATGCCGGAAGAGTTTTCATTTACTGGGGAAGGGCGTTGAGTCAACAAACACTTACCGCTACTGTGGATAGAGATCTCGTCCTCTGGCAGGGGCAGCAGGGTGACCACTGTGCCCACGTCCTCGAAGCCATCGTCCTCGTCATCCTCGTACTCATCCTTGGGCTCCTCCTTGATCTTAACGTTAAGCATAGCAGCCTTGGTGGTCTCATCCATCTCCCGCTCCACGTAGGTGTCTAGGTCGGTGAAGGGAATGTTTGGCTCTTGGATTTCCACATCGGACTCGTTGGCCGACTCGCTTTGGGGCGGCTGTGGGCCCTGTTCGGTGTCCTTCGGCTCCTTGCCCTCGGCATTGGACTCGGGCTTGTCCTGAGAGGACTCGTTGCCCATCTCTGCCCTGGTCACATTGCCGGGCACATACTCGTCCTCATCATCGTCATCAACGATCTCGGTGACGCTGGGCTCTTCGTTGGGCAGCACAATCACGTCGTCGTCATCGTCATCCACAACGGAGGCCGCCTTAGGAACATCTGGAAAATGGTTAGGAAAATAAATTACAGCACCTGCTTTACGAGATTAGCTAAAAAACCCACCATCCTCATCGTCGTTTAGCTCCAATTTGATGAGCGTGTCCATGGCATTGTCATCGCTGTTCTTCATGTCCACATCATTGTCGGATTTTACTTCGGCGGGAGGATTCAGCGAGGCCTTGTAGTCCTCGTAGCACAGCGGATGATATATCTTATCCTCCACACGGATGGCGCTGCGCAGATGCCACTCCTCCAGGTCCTCGTTGTAGAACTGCTCGAACTTTTCGTGGCACATGTCACAGCTGTGATCCACATCGTCCGATCCGGCCGCACACGTGGGCACCGGCGAGTCCAGCGAGCGTTGCTGGGAGAGCTCATCGAAGGTCTCGGGGCCGCCGGCCTGTCCCTGCGCCTCCAGGAAGTTCTTCTCGCGCTCCTCCACATCCTCGATCTCCTCGTATTGCCGCCAGTCGTTGAGATCGTAGAACCATCGCCGGGAGGTGGCCTTCTTCGTTGAATCCCGATCCCTTCTGTTCTGCCGGAAGTGCCAATCCAAATGCTGGCTGTACTTGATGGTCTGCTCGGGCGGGAAGCGCACGCCGCAGCTGCTGCACTGCATCCCCAGGTAGAGAGTGGCCACCACTGCCGCTTGGCGGGTCTTGATGGTTTCCGGTTTGCGGAGATCAATGCGCTTGATGGGCTCCAAGGGGGGACCTGCCGGTATGGCGGCAGCAGGAGCGGGAGCAGCACCTGCGGAGGTAGTTGTCGCCTCAGCAGTGGCTTCTTTAGCCGATGATGAAGACTCCGTGGAGGTCGGTGCTGCTGCTGCTGCCACTGGAGCTGCTCCCCCAATGATTCCCGACGAAACGAGCTTCTGGAAGAGATCGTTGATGTTCAGACTGCCCAGGGCAGCGGCAGCGGCTGGCAGCGAGAGAGCGGCAGCAGGAGCTCCTGCCGCCGCCACAGGTTGCTCCACAACGGGTTGGGGCTGCTGCTTTACAATTATCGGCGGTGGCTGCGGCGGCTCGGCCGGAGCTTCAGTCTTAATGTACACCATGTCCGCCACATGCGTCTTGCCGGCCACCACGCCCTTGGGCAGGGTACCAAAACGTATAAAACAGCTGCGACCCCCATTCAGTTTCATGCCCTTGGGCAGACCGCCGTACTCGATTTTCTGGAGCTGCCCATCCAGCAGAGCGTACTGGAAACTGTCCACGAACTGCAGCGAATGCTGTTCGGCGCCCAGCTGGAATGACTGCTGTCTGGCGTCCAAGAAGAGCGGCACAATCGTGTGCGCATCTACAATCATATTGATCTTGCCCACCACCAGATCGCGTCGGACGCGGCCAATGTCCACATTGGGCGGCGGGCCCTCGGCCTTGAGGATGTGCAGTTTGTTGCCAATCGGCAGGGAGACGGCCGGACCACCGAAGTAGATCTCGTACCAGTGCTCGTCGATGTACAGCTCGCGTGATGGGAAGCCGAAGCGGATGCGATGCAACTGTCCGTCCAACTGGAACGGCTTATAGTCATCGTTGAAGCTCAGCGGCAGCGGCTCATTGTGATCGATTAGAATCACGCGCTGTCCCTGCTGGAAGCCAATCTCGTGTGGCTCGTCGCCGGCCATAAAGATGATGGCCACCTGGTTGTAAAAACGTATTTCCTTGGAGCCGCCATCGATGGTGATGCTGCGCACCACGTCCGCCATGGGATTGTCCAGCGAATTGATGGCTTTGGATATGGTCACGGGCGGCACGGGGGGCAGGCCTATCATAGACGGAGGCTGAGGTGGCGGCGGAACTATGGACTGAGACATTACCATGGCCGGTGGCTGCTGCCAGGGCATGCCACGGAAATTGGCTTGGTTCTGAGCGGGCATTTGCATTCCAACTCCGGGTCCTACTCCTCTCTTATTGTTGTTGTTGTTATTATTATTGTTGTTGGCCATTTGCCAGGCAGCAGTCCGTTGAGCAGCCCCCGGATCCACCTGATCGCCCCACTTGCTGGGCTTGCGACGCTTCAGCTCCCTCTTGGGCTTATCGCGCTTATTGGAGGGCTTATCTGCTGCAGCTGATGCAGCTACGGCCGACTGCTCCTCGTACCTGGGCGAGCCATCGCTGTGCGGCGAGCCCAATGAATGATTCTCGTTGCCCTTGAGCTTGGGTATGCGTTTGCGTAGCACAGCATCCCTGGCAGCATTGCGATCCAAGTCGAGATGATCATCGTCTCGTCGTCGGGCTTCCTTGGTCTTGCTGCTCTCGTTGATGGCCACCACTTTTTGGACCAGATCCTTGTACTGATCTTGGTTCATGCTGTGATTCTCGTACATCTCCTGCGCCTGACTAAGTATCGTGCGCACCTTCTCGTCGTGCGCCTCCTGGGAATCGTCATTGGCCTTCAGTTCGGCCAATTGCTTGATGCGCTGCGCCACGGCCTGGTCCCTGTTCTTATCTGGAAATGGATTGGGTAAGGAAGGGGATTACTATTAAGCCTTAATTTATCAAGTAAGGAAGTAACAGTCGAGGTAGTTCGCCTCTGAAATACCCGGCACGAAAAGAATGTTGTATGAACGAATCACCAAATTTGGTAGCTTTAGCTCTTATAGTCTCTGAGATCTGATGTTTCACACAGACGGAGAGATGGAAACGACTAAATCGACTCGCTTGATGATGAATTTATAATATATATATATACTTTATAGTATTATATTATATCTATAAGAACCTTGTATCCTATGGGTACTGGGTAAAAAAATCTTCTCCAGGTTATTACTTACCCGCCTTGCCATGCTTGCTTTGCTGGCGCGCTGACTTTGTCAACTTGGCACGCAGCTCCTCCAGCGTTGCCTTCTTTGGTTGCAGTCCGGGCTTCGCTGTGGTCTAAGGATCAAGGTTAATTAAAGGTATAAAAAAAAACGCCAAGGCTACCAATCTTACCTCGCTCACCTCGCAAGCATCCATGGAGTCATCTTCCACCACAATAACGCCAGGTTTCACCGCTGGAATTTCCCGGCGCAGGTCAACATCCTCGCTGCCAAAGAGACTGGGGCCAGAAAATGATATAAGCATACAGGAATATATATTATATGTATATATAACACTCCCCCTCTCCCATTACTTACGCATCCAATTTGGCTGACTTGGTGCGCTTCTGCGACAGCAGCACCTCCTCCTCATCGGCCTCCAGCACTGGCACTGGCTCGGCGGGACGCTTCTGACCGCCGCTGGGAACGCCCTGCACAAGGAGCAGCTTGTTGATGGACTGCTGCAGGGCGTCGGATACATTACCCTGGGGCGATGCTGGTCTGACTAGAGCTGCTGGTGGGACAACAACAGGCGGTAAGGATGATGATGAAGTGGCTGTGGCTGTGGCTGCTGAAGTCGTTGGTGGGTTTAGCACTGATGCTGTTGATAGATTCGCTGTAGATTTTTCTAATTTATTAAACTGTTTTTGTATTTTGAACGACACTTTTGCGGGCAATTTGGAAGTGGACGAAGACGAAGACGAGGACGCGGACGAAGATGAAGACGAAGACGCAGACGCGGAGGCATTACTAGCTAGTATTGTTGTGCTGCTGATGCTGTTGCCGCTGCCGTTGCTGCTGTTTTTGGTGGCCTTCATGTCGAGAGTGTCCGTGGGATCGAAGCTTGGGGGAGGCGGCGTCTTTGGCCGCTGCCTCAAGTCAGTGTCCAAGCTGGGAGGACTTGGAGGAGCTGGAGGAGTAGGGCCTGGTTCAAGTATTTGAAATGTAGCTAGAAAATTCATTTTGCTTTGTTTGGGCGCACATTTTTTTTATTTGTTTACGGCAGAGGAAGTGATCGTTAACAGAAAAACGGGAAAAAGTCATAACATCCACGTTCGTTAAAACACTTTTGAAAGTGTGATAGCGCCCGCAGTACTGTATGCCGCACTATTGATGGGTCTTATAGACACTATAAGACCCGAAGCTACAAATTATAAAATGCTCGTAATAAAAAGCAGGAGAACGACGTGTCATAACGCCCACGCTGGTCTTTATGACACTCTATAGTGGACCTTATGATACGTAGCTACAAATTATAAAATGATTATTATGAAAGGCAGGGAAACTATTGGCAAAATCATAATAAAATCATAAGAGAGGGGAAAAAGGGACACAGCAAGGCCAACAAAACACCAGGCACAACAACACAATTAGGCTAGAGAGAAAGTAATTAATAATAATAAATAAATCATAATCCGCTGAGGAACCTAATTAGGGTTAGACTATGGAAACCGAAACAATTACAATTGAAAAGGTAATCAACTAATAAATAAGTGGGAGGGGGGTAAAAGTGCCGTTCTACAAAATACAAAACAATACATCAATTTACTTATACGGCTCGTATTTATACATGAAAGCCAACACTACAACGTATGGTCTTAAATCAATAGCGTAAACACTAAGTTTGGCCTTTGGCGTTACCAACAATATGTTCAGTTTAAAGTTTACAATTAGCCTCGTTTCGATTTACACGGGTGGTATGTTAACAACAAATTAAAACAGTCTGCAGTCTTTATTTTATTTGAGTTTATCTCTTTATCTAATCAATCATCAAATCATTTATCAATAGTCTGTTTTGGTTTAAGGTTGTACAGGAAATATACTTGACATGGTTCAGGTTTGGGTTTGCTTTCGCTTTAAATTTAGTTTGTACTTTTCTTTTTCTTTTTTAAAATCACACCAAAGGCGGCACCTGGCTATGTATTTTGCATTAATTAAAACAACTTGGAATGCAAAAGGGTTTCAAACACATTTTTTATTTACACTTTTGTTTAGAATCGTTCAAAAGTATTTCTTTTTCTGTTTTTGTTTTGTTTTTGGAATTCAGTAAAGCAGGCTTAAGTATTTATAGAAAAAATATGGCATAGTTAAGTTTTATAATAGGTTGACGGTTTCTTTTTTTATTTTGGTTAGTTTGTGGCCTCAAAACGATACAAATTCCCCCAGCCAGAAAACAACGAAGGATGATGCCCATTTCAGCACATAGTTGAGTCTTTTTAAAAGAGAATTTATCGAAGATATTCCATATAAGAAAGATCTAAAACGATCCTAATGGAGAATATCAGATTTGGGAAATCCAATCAAATCTTTCGGAGAACCATTGCCAAAAACATTAAATTCTTTCTCATCCCACACATGGAGGGTATCACAGTTCTTTCCCTGCAGTTCCACAGGTCATCAGTAGGTCTTTGTCATCAATGTTTCATTAAAGTGACGTCAGAGCCGACGCTCTCATTCGACAATCGTGTCAAATACGACTCTCCTGCTCTCTAATTTTTTCTCTTCAAAAAATGTTATTGATCATCGAATCATTGATGAACTTATGGTCGAAAACGGCGTTCCTCACGGCCCTATGTCTGGGGTTAGCGAATTTCTCTGCTGGCGCTCTGCCCACACATGCACGCTATCAACATTCGTGCGACGTCGTGCAAAGGTCTTTGGGTATGCTCTCGGTAAACTAATTCATCACAGCATTAGGGATGTTTAATTGCAGCTAATCCGTTTTTAGCGTTAAATACCCATTTTTTTTTTTAGTTATATTTCAGAATTTTTAATATTTTTTTTGCTCATCATTAATAGTGCGGTTCACTGGTGTAAAACATTGATGACAAAAGCCAGTTGTTATTGATGAATCATCAATGAAAGTTGATGGCAGCCTAGGACATGCCCATGTTAATTTCATCAGTCATTTGAATGCATGATTCATCAACAACAATCAAGTTTTCTTGATGACCTATTGGTTAATTGTTGATGATAGGTACTGCAGGGTATCTATATATCACACACATCGATAAAAGCAGAGTCGAGGACTTCATATCCAGCAAGTCAACCGCCAACGACCCCCAGAACCCCTGCCACCTGCCTAAGCCATCGAGTGCCGCCAATTTGGTTCGTAATTTCTGCATTTTTAACTACGCTGTTGTATGTAGTAGGGCTAAGTGCCAAGTCGAACAAGAGGACGACTTGGTTGCTGGCTAACAAGTGTGAAATTAGAATTAAAAATTGTTTCTTACGTTTCTCTAAATCATTTGGTGCTTTAGCTGCTGCTGCTGCTGCTTCTGATGATGATGCAGCCTCGTGGGGTAGGGAGACAGGAGCCGCTGTCTTTGGCTGTGGTGACTTGCTGCGGCGCAGATCCACATCCATGTAGACCGGAGACCGACTGCGCGATCGACCAGAAGATGAAGGCTTTCCCCTCGACGAAGAGGACTTGTGTGATGAGTTGCGCTTGGACTTGGAGGGCGAACTGCTCGGCGAGGAGCTCTTCCGCTTCGTGGGGGAGCCATTACGAGCATAGCGATCCGACTGATCCTTGGCAGGGTTCTTCCCGGATCGCTTTACCGGCGACTGAGCGGAACTGCTGCCATTTTTATGTCGCACATCATTGCCGGAGCAGGATGAGGAGGAGGCAGTGGAGCTCTTGGACTCGCTTCGCTTGCGGTTGGATGAGTTGCCAGAGCTGCCGCCCTTGCCCGAGCGACTGCTGCTGCTGCTGTTACGAACAGGCGACTTGCTGCGCGATCGACTAGATTTCTGTGAGTTTGACTTGGCCTCCAAACGGGGATCGGTGCGTGTGGGAGGGACTGACTGCGACGATGCTTGTGACTGCATCTGGCGGGCCAGACGTGGATCTCGGTGGCGCACAGAGTTTAACAGCGCCGGATTGACTGGATTCACTTTTGGCTTGGCCGCAAATTGCTGGGGAATCACAGATTCGTTTAAAAGGATCGGAGATCTCAAGCAAACACCTGGCGACTTACCTGCGTGGCCACTGGCATGTTGGGCATCATGCCCATTGCTGGCGGCGGTCGTTGATGACGCATAGCAGCCACCGCAGCGGGGTCCATCATTGGCGGGCCTATGGCAGCTGCCGTTGGGCCAGGAGGCATGACCATGGGAGCCATTGTATCGTTGAGCTGACGTTCCTGCTCCTCTAAATGCTTCTTTGTCTGCTCCAGCTCAAGTTCTAGTTTGCGCTTCTTAAGCTCCAACAGCTCACGGGTCTTGGCCTGCAGAATCTCCTCCATGTCGCTGGGCAGTGTGGGGTTAACGGGCATCACAGGAACCATGCCCTGAGGTAGGGGATTACATGTAAAGTTGAAGCTCTTCCTGAGAGTTCTCCAAGCTACTTACCGTTTTCAAAAAGTCTGGATTTACGTGAATGGCTGGATTGACATGGATCTTGTTGGCTGCCGGCTGCTTGGCGGTGATGGGCCAGTTGTTATCCAGACGTTTGACCTTCATGTCCAAGGCGTACATTTTGGATTGTGGGAAGACCTCGTTCCAGGTCTGTCGCAGGGCATACATGCGCTCGCGCACCTTCTCGAGGACCTGAGACTGCGAGTTTTGCACCTGCCACGTAGGTAATAAAATACGAAATTAATTAGCTTTTAGGATATAGAAATGAGTGAGGTGACTTACCGATTCAAAGGCGTTGAGGAATATGCTGACTATGCACTGCCCAAACAACTGGACGTAGCTGCTTTTCACATTCTTTATTATCGAATCAATTAAATATAGTATGGGCAATTTAAACTCGGGCGCCACCTGTTTAGAGTTTGGTAAAATAGGTGAGAAAAGAGAACAATAAGTGTCTATCGGGGGCCCTTTCAAGCAGAGACTAATTCAGAGACAAGAGAGACGGAGAGAGGGGCAGAGAACTACTGGGGCGGGCGACTAACAGACACATCAACACGGCCAGGGTTATTCCAGCGACATCATCCAACGAGACCATCCACATCAGCGGCTGCTGGGGCCATAGTTTATTTTCGGTTCATTCTTCCAGGTGAAGCGACCTAAGCTCCAGGAGACAGGGGTCCTAACACATGGAGAACTATACGTATCTGAACTATATATCTGGTGTAGTGTTCGGAGTTTGAAGTTAACATTAGGTTTGAACCATTTTAAAGCGAATAAAGGTGGCTACTTAGGGCTTTTAATTGGATATGTTACCAAAAACTTTCGTTTATCTTGCTTTTTTTTGACAATACAAAAATTGCTGCACATGGTAAGCAGTCAATGTTTTTTTTGTATAAAATAAAAGACAACTTGGTGGCAATTGTTTAAGTATTTTCTCATTTTATTGCGTTTTTCAGTTTTATTATTATTCTTTTTTTTTCGTAGTTGTTTAGCTTTAAACTCTGGGAACCAAAGTAGAAAGAAATAAGAAAGAAAAGGAGCAGTCTTACCTTTGTAGAGGATTCAAAATCATTGGTAGTGGCGGCTTAAAACCCAAATTATGTGATAAATATTATGATATAAAACCTATCTAGCGTTAAAGGAGTTGTATAGGGAATGTTCATTTGGAAAGGAACTCTAACGAGGGCAGAGATCTTAGGTTTAAATAATTAAAATCTTTTGAAATAAAATATTATGGAACAAAATGGATGAATACCAAGGTTTAAATTATTTTCAATTAATTTTAAACATAAAAATCAATGAATAAATAATTCTAACAACTACAAACTGTGATCAAAGACTTGCCCTCGTTGGAGTTACCTACAAAAATGAAACAGCATCTGTGAACCACACTCGACATGGACTAGACTCTCTGGTGTCGTCGCTGGAAGATACCTTCTCTCTGTGTGTGTGTTTGTGCGTGTGGGCTGGGTGTCTCTAAGAAAATACGCTTGTTTTTTTGTTAACCTGGCTGATGTAGTACTCCACCACGCGAACTATGACGGAGGCATAGCTGATGTTCTCCTCGGCGAGCATTGTCAGCATATTGATAAGCGGCTTGCTGTTGCAGTTCAGATCCTGCAAGCTGGACAGATACTCCTCGCCGATCCGCCGCTCATCGTCGCGGTAGTTCTGAAATAGCTGCTCCATTCCAGATCCTTGATGTTGACCAAGTTTTTTGGCTTTCAACTCAATTTGCAGTTGCTAGTTTTCGCTGCAAAAGGGAGAAGAGAACACTCGAATCAGTCAGATTTGACACAGGCACGAATATATTATATTTTGTAATCTGACAACTAAGTATAATCCCAGCTAGGTAATCTGCGGTTTATGCGCTACGCCAATGAAATTTTGGTTGAACTTTTTGTAGCCCTGAAAGGGCCTGAGATACAACTATCCACGATTTCTTCCAATTATTAAATACCAGAAATATGTAAACAATCACGCGCGTCCACCAACAACAAGCCGTCGCAATCACACACACATGCATATGCAGCTAAATTCAATATGGCGGACGATAGACATACATACATACATGCATATGTACTTTTTGCACGCCTAGTGGCCTCGCTTTTAATACCCACTTATTCTATATATTTTCGTATTTTGTGGCCGCTTTCCATCGGAAAATCCAAACGCGTATATTATTTGTCGGCCTTGTCCGGGTTTTCTACATGATTTCATAGGTTTTCCCCAGATAAAGCCACGTTTATGTTACCAACACACATGCACGCACGTTTTTTTCACATCCACTACAGATCACATTTTACGTTGCAAAGACCTTTGGAAACAAACCTTTTTACGCTAATACATTTGTACAATCACTGCAAGACACTTTCCTGAGGTAAAAATTTCAAGAAAACACTTGGAAACTAAATAATTATGCGCTTGAAAACTCTCACGTAACGACTGTTTTTGATGAATGTGTACTTGAAACAGTGTTGCTAGACGTCAAAGTCAAAGCATACTATAACTTCACTCATTGGAAAATACCATAAATAATACCATTTCCACAAAGCAAAATAAATTAATAAACAAGACAATTCATTTTTATGGTATTCCTCCTTAATTATTATTTATAATAATTAATTAATAATTATTATTATTAAATCATTTGAATATGATTTAAGAACAAATGTATGCACTGCTAAATATATTTCTATATTTGTATAGCATATTAGTATTTTTCCCACCATTAAGGAATGATGGTATATTTCAGCATTCCCGCTACGGCCACATTGTTACAATTTTAGCAATAAACAAACGAAAGGCAAATGCTTGGCTGAACTGGAATTTTAAATAAACATAAAGGTCACGGAATAGTAAGGACGCACACGAGACGTGTGGGCAAGTGTCAAAATGTTGGGCAATTGCTGCACGGGGACGCTGTGGCCCCTAGCGATGTTGGTCGCCTTTTCCACTGCCTACAAAAATGGTGAGTGTCTTCAGTGTTTGGTCATGGAAATTCCCATTTATTATTCGTCATTACTCCCTCGTTCCAGTTCGCCTGCAGGACAGCATGTGCTCGGACAAACTCTTCTACACACTGTCCAAGCCGTTTCGGGGGGACCCGACGGTGCGTCTAGAGTTTGACGACGACTCCGGGGCGATCATATCGCAGGCGTGGAACTTGACACTGCCCCACGGACATGCAGCCAACAAGATCAAGTACGATTGCCAATTCCGTGTGCTGACCAACGAGAGGCCGCCGCGCGGCATTTACACTGTCATCACGCGGCTTAAGTTCCGGCGCGATCCCGTGTCGGGGAAGTGCATCGACTACATCCAGTTCAGCAGCGGCAATCGCCCGCCCACCGAGCGCATCTGTGCTGACATCGCCATCGATGGTCCGGCCGGGCGGCTGATATTTGACCAGCGTGACCGCGAGGTCAACGTGCGCATCTTCATTGATCGGTCACGGCACATCCTGGGAGATCCGGTTGAGCTGCGCATGGTACTGACCGCCTATTCCGAGTGCCAGTACAACGGCGACTTCCTCTGCAACCCCAAGGATCCGTACTCGTGCATTTCGCGACACTTTGTGCGGGACAACATCACCAACTGTCTGTTTCCGTGCCGTGACGAGGGCACCTGCTTCAACGACGCCATCGTGACGGAGGAGATTGACACAGCCAATGTGGCCATTTCGGCGCTGACCTCGCTCATCTTCACTATGCTGGGCGTGGTCTTCTGCGTGTGGATCTGCTGGAAGTACTGGAACTGCATCACGGTGCAGCAGCGGGCGCATGAGGCCTCCGCCGCCCGCTTCAACCAGCGCCGGGCCAGGGTAAGTACGGGTCGGTTAATTACCTGGATTAACCACTAATTGTTACAATCGCTCGCAGTCGGATGTGCCCACTATTGAACTGCCAACGGCTACTCAATACGACGATGGCGTGCTGCACGAGCACGATCCCCAACAACAGCAGCAGCCGACGACGCCCAAGGATTTGCCGCCCAGCTACGAATCTCTGTTCCCCCCGGTCTGATAAGAAGCCGGGGCTACGGTTTTCATTCCGCTTTGTGCCAGATCAGCGAGTCCTTGGCATCGCACACTTGTTGTATTAGTCCTATTAGGTAATTGTATCTCTGTATCTGAACAGGTCAGCATTCCGTGTAAATATGTTAGGACTGATTTTTTGTTTTGTGATTAGCGTTTAGCGTCTGATCCGGCAGCACCATTGTCAATGTGTTCACTGCGAACCGAAACCCCAAAGTACATTGTATATATTTAAGTTTTATGTTTCCGCAACACTCCGTAATATCTCAGTATAAATGAGAATCTTTCCAAGAATACTCCCTTGAGAATCTCTTAGACTCAGCAGTTTTACACTATTTACTATTGTATATATTTAAGTTTTATGTTCTGTCACACATTCAGCAACTTGTAAGAGTGTTTGTAACTGTTGAAGCCGCCTTTTGGCGAGCCAAATTGTTTAATCACTGATGAAGTCTCACTGATATTACCGAATCTCTCTATGAAATTATATCAATTATTTACCTAAGCAACAATTATATATAAGCCACAATGTACTCGTGACCCTATATTAGCTAGCGTAAATATTCCAAGGGTCAGCAATCGCGCCTCAAGGGCTAGGAACGGGCCAAGCATTCCACATAGTTGTACCTGTTTCTGTGTACTGCATAGATGTATGTATGTTATGTATTTGTACGCCTAGAACGAAAAAACACGCGCTTGTAGATGTCCTTGTTGTGTGCCGGCGCGAAAGTGTCAATTGTTTAACCCATAATGAGATTGTAATATTGTGGGCACACGCCCTCACGAGATTATGTATGTGTACGAACTACAGTATTTACTCCAAATATGCAACCGAGAGCGGGGAGAGCGCCGAGGCACGATTGTGGCCAGTAGGTCTTAAGCCAATTAACTCATATGTATACACACGCAACTCACTCGAATGAATACGTATTATAAACTGATAAATAAACCAACTAAATCCCAAGCGGAGCGTGTCGAAAGTACGGTTGGAAGGGAATCACCCTCCCCCCCAGTTGGGTGGCGGGTTTTTGGGGGCTTTCATCACATGGTGACACACTCCGTGAATCAGCACGTGCCTTATCCGAAAAACCGAAAACCCGTCGAACTGGCAAGCCAGCTTCATCTCTCTGCAAATCGACGCTTTGGTCACGACTAGAGGTGGCTGTCACTGCGTCATCCGTGGTCTAATCACTTTCTGGCCCGGCTTACGTCATTAATTGAGAGTTTCCTTAATCGCGCCTTTGTTACCAACCTCGCATAGATGATCGTTGGACGCGGAGCGGCACGTGGTGGGGTCATCTGGGACGTTGACTCTAGGCAATTGACCAAACTGGTTATTGCCATCGGTTTCTGCGAGACAATTCGCCGGCCAATCTGTGCCCCCGTTCAATGTCGGAACGCCGCAATTGTCCAATTGCCTTGGCTGGAGTCGCAGTAATCAATTAGCGAATGTGCGCGGCCCTCTTGGCAACCGGTAGCGCGGGTCTACGGATCTACAGATCTCTCGCTATATACATATGTATATGTATAACGCCCAGGTGCCAATTTTAACACGCACACAAAAGAGCCGGACGACGCCAGTCGACGCTCTATCCATCAAGTTCAGGGTCACAAGCATCAAATGGCCAATCGCCGATCAAACCACCGCTCATAATCAACACTCGGCCTTAATTAGAGTCAAACACCCTGATAAGAAGTCGTCGGTCTTCGGTATTCGGTCTTGGCCAATCCAATCCATCATTGCGAGTGGGAAAACATCGGGGGTATCCTAGAAATTTCACTCGATCTTCATCTGACGCTTAGATGTTGTCAAAACGCGAAATTCGTGCTGCGAATTAGCGTCTGAGAGTGGGGCGTGTAGGTGTGAGTTCGATGGAACGATCACGCCCGAAAATAAAACCCCTGCGCGGAGCCGAACGCCTCTTGAACCACTTTTGCAGAGGAGGAGCTGCCTCCAGGGAGTTATTTTTAAAGCAAACAATATCGGTAACTAAGGATCTGGCGGGGTTTTTATATTTAGAGATATATATGTATACTCGTATATTAAATCAAAGCGGGATTGTGTGTATTTTCAAGCCGAATCATAAAATAATCATACGCTTCGTAAAAGAGGGTCGTGAATTCTATAATCATATCAAAAT
This sequence comes from Drosophila parvula, assembly GCA_018904695.1. Taxonomy (NCBI): domain Eukaryota; kingdom Metazoa; phylum Arthropoda; class Insecta; order Diptera; family Drosophilidae; genus Drosophila; species Drosophila parvula. The sequence continues at coordinate 9,519 of JAEIIG010032789.1, read as the reverse complement.
TTGTCGTATCTTGAAAGTATTACGCAGACATTGTCAATGTCTTACGCTTACCATTTCATAATGTTCATGTTTCTACAATACAGAACCATCCAGAATGACATTTTGATTAATTTCTTGTATTTATATTATAATAACACCGGATAGTTTGTGAAATTTAATGATGTTTAATGATGGCACTATGGAATTTCTCCCATTTTAAGATTATTTCTGATTTGTCAGGTTTCAGGTTTTGGTGCGCTAATATTTCCTAATAATATTTGCCAGAGTTATATATGACTCTAAATACGGAACTTTATATATGTTTTATCCTACTTTCTGGGTGTGAGCAAGGCTACCACGAGAACCGCAGGTCTAGAACCAAACCCACTTCTAATCTTTCATTGGATCTGCGGTGGCGACATTTGCACCTCCGTCTCCACATCCACATTGTTTGATGTTTTTGCCAGCAATTAGATACGGCGCTCTAACCAATCTCGAACCAACCGACTGTTACTTTCTCGTCGTCGACCGTTCGCTTGTGCGAGAGCGCGTGACTCATACGCAGTGGGGGCCGCACAAAGAAACTACAGGCAGCAGCAACCAGCAACCAGCAACCAGCAAGAGCAGCTCCGGCTAAAAGTTGTCGGCAAATCAAGCCGATCGCTCAGTCTGCGATACACAGTCGACGCTGAATGATCGATTCGGTGGACAGTCCGCATCCAAGTCCAAGCCAAGTCAATTTCAATATTCAATCGACCCGGTGCAAGTGCCCAGGCGAAATTCTCAGTGAAGTGAACGACGATTTATGGAAATATATTGATTGCAATTCCAGCAGACAAGTGTGTGAATTAAAAGCAAATAACAAACAACAGTCCCTGCTACCTGTACATAAACCCATTGCCATGGAATATAGCCGACCCGATCGCGGCCAGACAATGCTGCTAATTATGATAGGTGAGTCTCCACGCCGAGAGTCAAGCCCTCACGCTGGATATTAAGATATATACATATATTATATAGAGACAATAAGCAGGCTTCGCTATATGCTAATTATGTGAACGTTAGCTACCACAAGCCCTTGCTGATTGGAATGCACTATGCCATTTATTATGAATAAACATCATCAGCGCAATTCATTGAGCACGGGTCTTTGAATGGGATTTACTAAACAAATGTATAGTATAGAAATACCAGGAAAAATAACAAAACTTTGCCTGTTTAAATATTCATCACGAATTATGCATATTTAAAATGAAATCTGTGGGATAACAATTAATCAAAACTGAATGTTTTGTATTTTATGACCCCTGATAATAGGATATAGGGGAATATATCACGAAATCCCCCCACAATCCTTATCGGTGTGCTTCGCAAATCTGAATACCTATAATAACCTTAAACGTTTGTTTGAGGAACCTCAAGACGTCAAGACCATCATATCATCATCTTGGGCCTTCATCCAGCCATCGTAAACCAGTTAATGATGTCTTTACGAGGCCCGTCATCTGCTAAGCTCCCTCCGGTAGATAAGATCTCCGGACCGGCGGCGCATGTGATCACCTCATAAATATCATCCAAGCGAATCAAAGTCAAAGCCCCTAGTCGTTGGGGGTGACATTTCAGGGGGCCTGCGAGTGGCTATTTCACATTTTCCCTGCAATTTATGGAAACTGGTTTTAGTCAAGTCGTGCTGGGCTGGCTAATGAATAATGAAGCGATTAAATGGGGCGCTCTACTCCCAACTTACGGATAATGGCTGTAAATCACGGAAATTCCCACAGAAATTCGGCTTTCTTAGCTACCCAGCCAGGTTCAAGGCGAATGGAGTTCGTTTATCTGTAACTCCGATACATAATAAATAAGTCGGGCACATGGCGTATACATGCCACCCTTTCTCCCATTTTCACCTGCTCGGTTTGCACAGGTGTCACTAAAGCACCGCACTCGCTGCTCTACCGAAACTGCTGACGTTGACTCCAGCACGTTTTGCCATTACGAGCTAATTAGAATTTAATTGCTAATATTTTGCTGTTGCCGCGCTTGTTGTGTTCCGCCACCGCGTGTAGCCTTATCAGGTTACCAGTTGACACTCTATAAATAACCGAACCCAAGCCCAAACCACCCGCACAATTTTATCCAGCAAAAGGTTAACTAACGCTCCTTTAAGAACCCGCACCCATTATTTATATATGCTTTGGCTGGTGTTATTTTTAGAAGCCCATATATCAAGTTCCATAATCTAGCTTTTCAGCAACAGAACTGGAACATGGCCGTCATGATTTTTGCCTGTAATATTATGGTAATATTTTCAGATAAGCCCAAAGATGTTTCTTTCCAGCTTTATTAGCATGGAAAATATTTTACTAAGATACCAGCCTCGGGACCGGAATGGCTAGACACTCTGGGCTAGATGAAGGCGATTTTTATCAAGCTGGAAATTATTTTTGATAAAATTAGCACAAATATTCCATTCATCTAACTTGTCTCGGGACTGGAGTTTCCACCTGACTATTTAGCTAATCTTGTGGCTAGATGATGCAGCTAGAGATTACATTTTAAGTGTAAGCCTCTAAATCAATGCTGACTAAAAATAAACTCCTTATATATTATTCAGCCGGCTTTCCTATCTGGTAATATAAACTATTATTTTGGCTAGACAGCGGGGCGTATGCGTGATCCATGTTTCCAACCCATAATCAGTTGCGCAACTTTCCCCTTGGACTGCCCAATCATACAGAAAATAAAGGTTACTGCGCTGGAATGACCAGCTGTCGCCTCTCATCGCGTTTCGTAGCATCCCCAACCTAGGCCAACAATTTTGATTGTACCGCCCCAAAATTTCATCACATTCGTTGTGAAATTGATAGGAGGAGAAACTCGGTCCGCGGGCAATCAAATAATTATTGACAGGCGCGACATTGTAAAGATATTTTTGGTCTGAGTAACACGATGGGGTGCCGTGTGCCATTATGGCTCCCGCTCCTATCCAACAATCTATCAATCTATCCATAACGCACCTTCGATGGCGAATTGTGGCGACAGTGGTTCGTTCTGCAAACAGTTGTCAACACCCATCGTTGGGTCTTCTAATTGAGATAAGGCCGAGAGGAACGCAACTTATTTATTGGCGGCAGCTTAGCGGGCTTTTATGGTGTTTATGTTTTTGTGTGCTGTTTCCTGGCCACGTCAAAATATTTTGCAAGCAGGTGGATGAGAGGGCTGAAATCGGCTTAGCACCTACCCCACTGGATCTAGATCTAGAGTCGTATCTAGTTCTCCAGTCGTATCAGGGCTGTAGATATCAATCCGCCGAAACCACTGCCTCCTCAGACACTCGGTCGTCGTCACCCTTATCAAGTCAAGTGGCTATAGCCGTAAACTTAACCGCCGATTATTAAGTGATCCATTTGTAGGGGGGAACGCCCCGCTGACAGTGGCTATATATAGACCCACTTATCAGTCGGGGATGATGATGATAATGATGATGATGGGGTACGGTACGTCTTCATTGGACTCCCTCCCTTACCTGAAAGAAAATCTAGGCGTTCGCACGCTGCTGAATGGGCGCGATAAGCATTATCATCTATCAGTGAGCTCACCACTCCGTCTTGCTTTCCCTGATATCACCACTAATGTCGCTCTTCCGTCCCGCTCCGCTCCTGTCCATATTCTGCCCTTCGATTCGATTTGATTCGATGCGGTTTGGTTTGGTTCGGCATGGGCATTCTACTCCATTTCAGTGTTCATCGCCTGCTCGACCAGCGTACACGGTCAGTCCTATCTGTTCAGCCTGGAGAACGTCCTCAACGAGTCCTCGCGCCAGCTGCCCCGCAATTCAACGTCTGCCAACGGAACCACCGAGGTGAACCTGTTTCCCGATACCATCGCGAATAATACACGGATTATTGTCTACAAGAACAGTGAGTATCTCTGAGAGAAGATCTATAAAAGTGTGATTAAATTTAAATAAAATCAGGCTGATCAAGAGGATGCTTGAGGTGAAGAAGCGTAGATCCCATTAATAAAGTTGCTAAATATAATAATAAATATAATAAATAAATATAATAATAAGGAACATATAGGAAATCTTCTTTTACTGCAAAATAACATAATCAGTTCCGAGAGATCTAGAAAAATGAAAGAAGCGATATAATTCAATTTTTTTAAAACCTTTAAATATGTAATAAAAGTAATTTATTTACCAAGTATTTATTAGATTCCTAGCCTAGTTTTAACAGTTTGAAGCTAAGCTATACATAAATCTTTCGTGTGAATAATTCAGCGTAATCCCGAGCAATCTAGAACTGTTCACAAGCTGTCGTCAACATCATCGCTATGAGTAACAAATTCTAGAGAAGATTTCCATTCAAGATATGGGCAAGCAAAGACAATTAAAGCAATAATAATAAAAATATATTAATAATTTTCATTGTCTTTTTTTGTCACCATCTATTAAAGCCACCATAGCCCAACTTCCGCTATCTTATCAAGACTAAATGAATAAATTGAAATGTTCTTATATTGATAAGTTATCTTGCCACATTTAAATATGTTTTGTCGTCATAAATCTTTGATTTTTTGACACCAGTTAAAACTATTATTATATTACTATTTTTTGCACTCTGCCCACAAAGCCATGTAAACATTAATAACTAAGATCAAGAAGGCTTTGGCTTGCTATTAAACGAACTCGGTTTCATAACACCCGTCCGTCCGTTCACTGGTAATATCTCAATTTTACCGGAACCCTTGGAACCGACAATCAACACAACAATTTCTGTTTATAATTGTGGTGCCCACACCTGGGGTTAGCCCCTATCAATTGTTCAGTTGGCCATTAGCGTAGGCATTAGCGTAGGCATTAGCGTAGTTCGATGACGAGACAGTAACGCGAATCGCGTTTCGTCATAAACGTTTATGGCCCAGACCCAGAATTCGTGACTTCTAGCACAACCAATCAGCAATCAGCTATCATCGCTCTGATAAGCTGATCCCGAAGCAAAAAAACTCTTGGGTTTTGGGGATGAAAAAAGAAAGAATAAAACGTGCTTCTGATTTCTGGTGAAATACCAGGGGTTTTCCATAAAGTTCTAAGAATTTTCCATTTTATTGTTGTCTAGGTATTGCCATTTAAGGGAACTGATTATTAAAATCAATATTTAATGCCTTAGTTTATATATTTTGATGAAATAGGTTTCCTACGAAGATCGAGACTTTCATAAACCTAATATCTGGCTTAGTAACTTATGTTATGTTATAAATTTGTAGATTTTATTAGTTATAATTAAGACATACGACTGGGTGTGTCTGGGAGAGGATATATACATTTTGTGTTGATTTTTTTTAACTCTAATTAATACTAATCTCTTTTTTTTTGCAGCTCTCGTTGAATCGTCCAACGACCTATCCCAGACAGCGATGGATGTAATCACGATTGTGTGGTATGTGGCCACCTTCCTGGCCCTCGCCGCCTTCTTCATGCTCATGGCCTGTTCGGATCGTCGGTGTCGCGACATGCGACGTCGTCCCGCTGGAGGTCAGTCCACGGAGGGATTGAGGGCGCCACCCACACCCTCGCCCTCGTACAGTGAATTTGCGCCGCCCAGCTATGATACAGTTATCAAAATGCAGCATGCGGCCAAGACGAGCGTGTTTGTGATACCCTTTAATAACAAAGGAGGTGAAGTGGAGACGACGCCACCGCCGCCACCACCCATTTCTGCCAGTCCATTGCCACCTTCCATAACCTGCAATGTGTTCACCGTTAATGAACTGCAGAAATCGGCCAACTAACTGATAAGCAGCAGGTGAATCCCTGGAGGGAATCGCCGTGAATCGAATCTGTGATATTTGCTGTTTATGGCAATTGGCCAAGTACGAGTATTAGCCGTCTTAAGATCCCCCGCAAAAGACTGACAACGAATGATAAAATGCCAGTTCAACTGAAACTAGATGAATAAGTAATTAAATATAGAAATGTTATTGAAAAGTGACTCACCACCCCAAGTGGATGTAAAGAACATGTCTTTTGAATATTCATTGGGGCTTATTGGGGGTTATTCCAAGTTTACGGTGAACTTGTCTGGCAACGCTGCTTGGCCAGAAGCTTTTGCCTGGCCATATCTGATGCCAAAACCTAGTCTGGAAAGCTTGTATAGGCAAAGCTCTTTAGAGAACTTTTCTGATAAGCGTAGAGTTGAGTTCAGGGGAATTTAGAGCGTTAAGGGGACTCCCACTTGGGGCCTGTAAGCTTTGCTTGGCTTATCTGTGGATCTGGAGGTGAAGTGCGTTCGGAATTAACGTGATATCTGCTCAATAATCTCTGTTATTTATCCCGATAAACCAAGGGCTTGTTTGATCACCTCTCTGGAAGCAGAAACAAGTTAAATAAATAAAAATAAACACAAAATAAATAAGAAATAAATACAATGCAAACTCAAGTAAAAAACCTTCTTCTCTCCACACCCAATGCCATTTAGCGTCTCAGGGTCAGGCATTTAGTTCATTCATTGATGTCTTTCAGTTAATTTTCTTTTAGCCAGCCGGCAGTTGTGTTGTTTAGATCCCATTGAAGGTAACATCTGGTAGCAGAATGTGCTTTCTGGGGCACAGTTAGCACGACGCACACGGCGTATGCGTAATATTTCACATTTTGTTTATTTTGCTCACAAATATTTCACACACAAAAATTGTTTTCGAAAAATTACACAAACAAAGCGCAGATAAGAGGGGTTACCGCGGGCTGGAGATCGGGATAGGGATCGGGAATGGGGGGGCCGGGGGCGGACCGGGTGTGTGTGTGCCAAACCAGATCGGATTGCAGTAAAATCACGTTACGCCCCGCTCAATGCGGTTCATTTGATGCAGAGACCATCTCGTTGTGTTCTTGCTGCTCTCCTCGCTGCTGGCCGCTCTTGTTCGCCGACGCCGCCGATGGTCGCTGATGGTCGCTGATTGGGCGCCTTGTTGCTCAAGTTGAACGCTTGATTGTGGGTCCATTCATTAAACGATCTTCGCTACGCTGCGAGAAAACCAAGTTCTGGAATGATCTATTATACTGGTCTATGGTTGAGCCTTTGAAAATAATATAGAGGAGGTTTTAGGGAAAGAAAAATTGATTAGGAAGGTCTTTAATTGGGATCCTGTAATATTTTTTTGATTGTTTGATAGAGGTATTTTCACCAAGTGGGTTTATTGTCGAATTCTGATCAGTAGTTCTTTAATTTCCTTCTAAAAAGAAAAGATAAAACCTAGACCTAAGATAAGAATAATAAAATATAAAGCTGTGTAAAACAGCTCCTTTTAATATATTAAGTTTAATTAAATAATTAAGTTTCGTATAAAACGTTGTACAATTCTAAATTTTGTGTAGTTTCTCTAAAATATTAAATTTGTAAAAAGCCAATTAAGTGTGGTAGTTTTGTTTGAATTCGTAAGATTATATATTTTAATATTAAAAATAATGAAAAATAAAAAAGTAAATACTAATTGTTTTGAAATAAAATTGTGTTTTTATGGAGGAATTACAATACAAATTAATGTTTAAATTAATGCACAATCTTTTGCTATTCGATTTTTTCCCCCTGTGTAAACGCAAGCAATCAAGATGTGCCTGCCACACATTGACCATAAATTAATAATCTCCATTTGCTCTAATAATCGATTTGTTTTGAGTGTAGTTGAAGAGCGCCGCCGCTGCTGATTGAGGCGGATGGATGACGGCGATCGGAGTTGGCCAATTTTTTCTAAACTCTCTCACGCTCTTCAATTGAACCGAACTTCCTCTTCCACTTCCTCCTCCTCGCAATTTACCTCTCTCTGGCTCACTCTATGGCTCTTCAACGGCTGGCGGCGTTCCATCTCTTTCTCCGCCGCCAGTTGTGCAAAACCGTACGCTCTCGCCCTCTCTATTCGTCTCCGGCGCTCCCTCTCCGTCTCTGGCGCTATAAGTAAGTATTTTTTCGTTGAAAAGCATCTGCAGCGTAATTAGCTGGGATCAGTTGAACGCTAACCGTGCCATCGAGTGGAAGTGGATTACCAGAGAGTGTCGAGCCGTGAACTGAACTGAACTGAGTTGAAAAATTACTGAGAAATATCGAACAGTATCGAGCCGCAAGCGAACTGAATTGATTTTAAAGGCACATCACGTATACGCCCTGTTGCCAACCTTGAACATGTCGCTGCGAAAGAGCTTCTTGGGCTGCCTGCTGGTGGCCACCGCACTAATAATGCTGCACCACGTCCACGCCGATGTTGAGTCGAACGATGTGCAGGAGGAAGACACGTATAGTAAGTGATCGGTTTTGTGGATGCTGTCAACGAACGATCTTTTCCAGAAATTGAACACAAAAAAATAAGTAAAATTAAAAAAAAAAATACACTAGTAAAAAGGCCGTTTAAAATCTGGACAATTTTTATAATGAAAAAAATGTTTAGTGAAGTTTTTTCGATGTGTTCTCAGTCTTGATTGTGTTTTATTTCTTGGAATTTCTTCTATATAAATATATATAGTATTTATACTCAGTATAAATATACTGAAAATTGACTGATAAAGAATTAGCAAAATTGTGTATTTCTTTGTAAGGAAGTGGTTGAATTATATATCAAAAGGACATAACAAAAGATATAGATATTCTCTTTAAAGTACAAAAGTTTCATTACAACTTAATATTAATTAATATAAATATTAATATTCATTAAAAATACTTCATTAAAGATTGATCTTTGAAGGAATTCGACGTGATCCGAGCTTATACTAATCATCACTTATTCCCTCCCAAAATCCCTTAGTGCTGCAGGGCGTCAAAGTGTATCCCAATGATAGACAGTGTGTCATGGTCGGCGGACTGTGCGTGAAGAGCGACGACTGCGTGGAGCCCACCACAAACCGCGGCTTGTGCCCCTCCAGCGCCGGTTTGGGTGTGGAATGCTGCTATGAACGTGAGTAGTTGTCGGCGCCTAGTGTGTGTTGCACCCTGCTTAAAATCCTAAAAAAAAACGCCGAAAAAACACCCATCAGTCCGTGCCAATCTTTAACCCTCAACCCATCCTATAATTGGTACCCCACAATATCCTGTACTAATCGCAAACCCTGATCCATTCTGTATATCCCGCCGCCCTCGAAAACACCAAACGCCAAACGTCATCCCGTTGCATCCCATTGCAGTGCCAGTGAGACCAGCGCCCTGTGCAGAGCACTTGGGAATGTGCATGGACCGATGCCACTTGAGGCTCCACCGACCCGGTAACGACTGCGAGAATGGCCAAGTCTGCTGTCTCCTGATTTAGTTATATTTACGCGCGCGCACACACACACAGACATAAACTAATATCATCCAAATTGATTTTGAGTGAGCAAATCATCATGACATTTCAATAATTTTATTTGATTTACATCGAGGAAAGTTTAACTGAGGCAGAATTTTATTAATTTTCTTGAAATTTATATAAGTTTCTTGTGATTTTTACCTTCTCATGATTTCTAATATTTTATCTAACCCTAAATGTTGATCGTAAAAAGCAAATGTTTATAGAAATGTT